>JAHWFP010040985.1:219-15849 GCA_023313725.1 Lithobius niger
GGAAAAGGAGCGATGGAGGGAGATGCATTTGCTTCACGAGTGGGGATGCGGAGGGGTATAACTTAAGTGTTAATGATGTATACCTTTGGGCATAAAAATAATCACGTTCTTATGCGGTCTATGGGTACTGAAACTACGTTTTCAATAAGTTACCTAATTTTTATTTTACTCAGAGAAGAAAAAAAGAAAAGGAGTCAGGTTAAGGGAAAACGACTTAATTCAGACACTGCTGCCCTGGCATGCCCTGGGACAGAAAATGCCTTGGATACAGTGTGATTGAAAAGGTCCTTGATACGTAAGGCCCTGGGATGCGCAATTTCGTGGGAAGCTAAACCGACCAAGTTAAGCCCAACCTATGTGTTAACTTAGGCAGTGCTCTCCTGCGATGTCCTGGGATGCAAAATCTCCCGGATTCCTAATGCTTAGGGATGCATTATTTTGCGGGAACCAGCTAGACTGCCGGAGACTTCTAGTATGTATACAGGGTGGCCAAAATATCTGGTCACACCAAACATCTCAGGAAGTATTGGTCGTATAGAAAGGTAAGTTAATATGCTGAAATATTCCACTTGTGGCGAGTACCATGGCATCAACCGGAATGACCTTGAATCACCCTATGTGACCAAACATTTTGACCACCCTGTATATAATTACATATATACATGAATATTTGGCTTACACCGGGGCATATGCGAGGAGGATGCGGACGGAAACAGATAATCATTATTACAACCAATCCAAATGTAGCAAGTTAAAATAATAGGACGATCATGTTCACTTTTTTCATAGCAACAATGAAAAAAGGGGAAGCATGTTCCTTCTTTTCACAATAGCAATGAACTGGGGAGGCATGTTCATTCTTTGCATGGTAGCAATAACAATGGGAAGCATATGTTCCTTCTTTGCACGGTAGCAATTAAAGGGGAAGCATGTTCATTCTTTGCATAGTAGCAATAACAATGGGGAGCATATGTTCCTTCTTTGCACGGTAGTAATTAAAGGGGAAGCATGTTCATTCTTTGCATAGTAGCAGTGATAAGGGGAGGCGTTTTTATTTTTTTCATGGCAGCAATAAAAAGGGAAAGTATGTTCATTCTTGGCATGGTAGCAAAGAAAAAGAGCGAGTGGTAGGCAGTGTGAAGGTAACATCGATTACGTAGTAACAGTCAGTAACAAACGAAATATTATTGGTTTTAATACTAATGTTTATTGGTGTTTTTTTTTTAAGAGGCTGATTCTGTCTGTTTACGAATGCCAAGGAGATATCTCCTCAAGCGTAGCAAGACTATGCCGAATGAGCGAGCATCAGCAAAGCAGCTCTCCTAGTTTTACTTAAACACACTTAAAAAGTACTTTGTCCAAGCCTGATAGCTACACCGTCTCACACGAGGGAAAAAACGGGAACAATCAATGGTTTAGCAACCATTAAACAGGATGGAAAGCCAGAGCTCGATAAGGGTTAAAAAAGGTGGCAAACCTATTTACGTTGCCATTTTGACTTATATATGTCAGACTCCCTGAGCGGGGAATTGAACCCATGACCTTTCAGAACACCACTGAGCCGCATACATCCTGATGTGAAAAGCAGGGCCGTAGGAAGGGTAAGGACAAGCAAGGCGCCCGCTTAGGGCGCCGCTTTGCTGGGGGCGCCACGCCGAATTCCTGCCAACCGTGAACTTTGGAAGTGGGTGGTAAAGCACAAATATAGTATTTTTTAATGGATCGTGTTGCATCAAAGTTCACAACGCTGGAAGAGAGACGTGCTTGCTTGGACTTGGTTTAGTGCTCGCTGCACAATTTCCGGATATTTTGTTAGCCGGTTATTCGTTTTTCCTTGAATAATCAGAAAACTGAAAACTAAAATTAAAAAAAAAAGGTTTATGGCGAAGCACTTCAGTATACTTGCTTCTTGCTATTAAAGGGATGCTTACACCCAAAAATTTCGAAAATTTGTGAAAAAAAACCCCGTTTTTTACTCTGGTTGAATTAGTTATACTGAAATGTTTATTTCCAAATTGTTCTAGCGAAATATATTATTCCATCTTTTTATCACCTTATTTGATTTTTTTTGATCAGTTGACAAGCACAAATTAATACGGAATCCCATAGTTCAATAAAAAAGCACTTTTTTTTTTATTTGTTATTGTTCATTGTTTTCAACTGCTTAAATACCTAGTACACGTCTCTCTAATTTACTAGGAGTAGTTACTATTTAGTTATGTAAAACTCACTATCATATCCGAGAATTTTTTTCTTGATATAGTCAGTCGGTGGAAGGGGAAAGGGGGGGGGGGGGGGCGCCGCTCAGTTGGCTCGCCTTGGGCGTCAAGGGGGCTAGCTACGGCCCTGGTGAAAAGGTGTTAAGGACTGCAGGCTACAGCACAATGGGAAAATTATCGTTAGAACTCCTGTTGACGCCACGTGTTTGTTTTTGATTTTGTGGGGAGAACGTGCTTCGGCATTACTGCAATGAACAAAAAGCTAAAGCGTCGAAAAACAAAATCTAAACATATGCGTGAATAATTGGTTTTCACCGCTTCAAGATGTAACTTTTTAATTAAAAACTTGTTTGGTATCGCAACAGAAACAAACAGCCATGCTTGAAGTAGCGTAATTTTAAGCCGCGGGTACTACGTCATCCAACGATTCTGGTAGAGGTTGGTTTGACTTTTCATTCCGAATTTCTCTCGCAAGCCAAAAATTCCACAGCTGCTCACATTTCAAAACGAATTCTCGTAATTGCGCAGTTGTTGTCGGCATGTTTCAAAGAGTCGAATTTTTGTTTCTTTATCTAAAGCAACACATAACCTTCTTTCCTTCCTCCCTACTCTCCACCAAATCAGGATTTTAACCCTTTGACTCCAGGCAAGCACGTTTTATCGACCACCAGTCATGAATGTACGCAGTAATTAAGGGTGAAACACTCATTTGGTTCAGTATCATAATTCCTAGATTGGCTGTCGTAAGGGACCGGTCATTATTTAAGGCCGGTGTGAGGGGGGGGGGGGGGGGGGGGGGGGGGAAAAAAAAATTTCCCCCCCAAATTTTTGGGCCCCTTCCCCCCCCCCCCCCCCCACTCAAGGTCCAAAATAATGTGACCCCCGAAAAAATGCGCTTTTCGTATACCTATCAAGACACACGCTAGTGTGTCGCCCGCCAAGATGATAAACGATAACCCCTATCCAGATAAAATAGATATGAGAATGGCGACCACTAGACGTTGTATCTTTACAGCAAAGGCAGTTTGGCTAAGCCATCTAAGGATAAATAACGATGCGACAGAAAAGGCTGAAACTTGTTTGATCGTGAGACTTAGGTCGCCTGACAACATAAAAGTCAGTGTTAGAGACACAGCTTACTGTTTTCTTGTTGAAAAAACGATGTGAATAACGTTGATATTTTCCTAATTACTTACTACGTACTACTAACGCTTTTTTTGTATCACGAAAATAAATTCTTCCATGCAGTGAATAAAGCTGGTTCTAAGCTCATTTTACAGGTATTGCTCTGTAGATGTGCCCTTTTCATATGGACCTTTCTAATTGGTCAAGTGGTTTAGGGGTTAGGTTGCTCCAAACGTCCAAATTTATTGTTTTACATTTTGTTTTAAACATTGTTATTATGCAACAATACCAAACTGAACATTAAATAAATCCGTGCGTTTGAAAGGAGATATTTCAGTACTAATAAGAAATCCTTTTATTTGAAAAAAGATGACTGCTATCCTTAAAATCTAACGAAAGCCAATTAAAAAAAAAAAAAAGAAATGGACCAGAAAACTAGATTGGTGTTTCCATCTTATAATTGCCAAGAAAAAAAAATGGATTTCATCAATTTGGTCCAAAAAAATCTGATATCTACCCCAAAACAAAACTTGTTAAGGATTCCCGCTAAGCTTTTCGGCCGTGTGAAGTCGTGATATCAAACGCCTAGGTCTTTCGCCAAGCTAATCCCACCGACTAATACTTCAAACGTTAAATGAAATAACTGAAAATTGCGCAATAAGCAATTTTAATATATTTAATTTAACCTTCGTACTATTACTCGGTGAGATTAGCTTGGCGAAATAGCTTGGCGTTTGTTATCACGACTTCACACGGCCGAAAAGCTCGGTGGGAATCCTTAACAAGTTTTGTTTTGCGGTAGATTGAGACTGTCTGCAGATGATTCCGGTAGCCAAGATTAGTGCTGTAGCCCAATTAAGTAAATAGCTCCCCACACCGACAGTTACCATTAGTTGTAAGGAAACGTGCCTCGTTTTTAACAAAAAGACTTGTTGGATTAAAAATGTTGGCTATAAAATGTTCCTCATACCCATCTCTTGTCGAGATTCATAAGTATGATGAACACACTGGTTGCTTGTATGCCCACATCCGTAACGTAACCAGCACCTGAAAGACTGAAGAAGCCAAGAAACCAGGTGCCAAGGCTTCTCTACAAAGTAGTTTGTAAAAACTAGATTTCCAGAAATGGTACCAAAACCTTGTAACACTCACATCACGATCCGTCTGGGGGGGCTTGAAGCTTAGGCGTTTTTAGAAATTTTGACTGCTGAAAGTGCCGTTTTTGAGGTCCTAAAATGACTCTTTCTTCCAGTTGGTCAGTGCGTTTTTGACCCCTCCCCCTCTTCACGGCACCTGTAAAATGTATGACGCCCACCCCCTCGAGAGGGGCCAAAAACTTCATGCCTCCATACTTTCCTACCCCCCTTCCGGCGATAAATAATGACCAGTCCCTAACATTTGACTTCAGAAAGATGCTACAGGTAATTTACCGGCTGGTTGTATGGTCCAGATGGGTTTGGAGAGTACCGCTTTTTTGTGGACGGTAAATTTTCCTCTTCGTCAACTGACCTGCGAGCTCCAATATCTGGGACTAAGATCATGGGGATATTTTATGGGGAAAAATCATGGGGTGAAAATGTTACGGGGCGTCGGACGAAAGTTTAACTGGAAAATCGTCTAATGGGATAATTCTCTAATATCTGCCCAAATAAAAAAATCTGGAATGTCATCGAAACGGAATATCGTATAATGGATGAACGTCTAACTAAGCAATAATACAGCTGATAAACGTCTAACTGGACGAAGCATAGCTGCGGTTTCTGATGTTATATGTATAGTATCAGCAAACGTAGTAGCGTGAGCGAGGCAGGGACATAGGCGATTTTCCATTATACGAATTTCGTGTTAGACGATTTTCCATACTGTTATATTGTGTACGTTCTTCCAATTGTGCGATTTTCCAGTTAGACGGTTGCCCCTAGTCCCAATATTACAATAACTTGTATTAGCGTGCACGGACCCGCAACGGGTAGGGGGCAAAATTTAGTAAAAGGGCCCAGTATACATTATGTCTGCGGTTTTTTTCTTTTTTTCTCTCTCTGGTTTTACCCCTTTCTGTCCCTTTCTTACCCTTTTTAAAATAAATCCGGATGCAAACCTATTTACGTTGCTTTTTGGACTTAAAATGTCAGCCTGCCTAAATGGGCAAATGAATCCACGACAATTGAAACAATGGTTTCAAATGTCGCGGGTTCAATTCCCCACTAGGCAGTCTGACATTTAAGTCCAAAATGCAATGTAAATCAGTTTGCATCCGTATTTACTTATTGACATTTATCGAGCCCATCTGGCTTTCCGCTCTGTTTAGCCTTTTTTGCCCTTTTTTAGGCGTCATTTATGCCTTTAGGCACTTTCTCAGGCCTTAGGAACTGTCGGCACAAAAAAGGTTTTTATTCTAAAAAAAAGGTCATTTTGTGAAAAGGATCAGGGTTAATGCCCCGCCCAATTACATCTCCTACATCTCCTGTGCACGCCACTGATAATTGGCCGAAAGGAAATTATTTACGACTGGTTGGGGGACGAAGATCGAATAGTTCGTCGGAAAAAAAATCACTCATGACGTCACGAATACTGGCAAAGCAGACGCGCACAGTCTGCAAAGCGGATTACTGGCAAACCCACGGCACAAACGTAATAATTACAGAAATTTTGCTCCAGTGGTGTGCAGAGGAGAGACACGGGGGGAGGGGAGGGGGCATTGCCCCTGCCGTTTTTGCAAATGTGCCGATATTTGCCTGTGTAGCGGTGCCTGATAAGGGCCTAAACGCCTAAAAAAAGCTTAGAAAGGCTAAGAAATTGGTAGAAATGTGTAAGGAGAGAGCCAAAAATTCCCCCGAAAAACTAAAACTAAACTAAAAGTTGCCCCTGGCCTCTCGTAAGTAAAATTCGTTGCCGGAAATTTGTTACAGGTGAAATACGCACCTGTCCGCACACAATTGCGATGACATTTTTAGTTTCCATTTTTCACCGTACGCTACACCACCAGTCACATTTTCCTTCGAACAGTAATTCTTAAGTAGGGATAGACACCGTATTACCGCTTCGACGAATTTTCTCCTGAAATTTAATTATTGTCACGAATGCATAAAGGACAAGGAGTGAATAAGTGATTCAACGTACTCCAGCGTTTGATTGACTGGAGTCTCTCCATCTTCTAAATCCGTCCGATGCCTAGAATTAAACCGGCATCATATACTTAGATCTGTAAACCAACGGGTTTACGAACTAAGCTATCATCACGTGAAATTCCAGATTTTTTAAATTCCTTCTAAAGGTGGATGTATTTTTGTAGTATAAAAATTCGCCGAGTCGGGTGCATCTCGCTCACACCTAGGACGAGCAGATTCACGATTTAAGGCAGACAGCTGTGATACATCCGCTTTGAGACTATGGATGGCAGAAGCCATTAAGATTGAATATGGTGTACAAATTCAGTAGCAGTAACTCAAAAATATTGGAGAAACTTAAATCCAACAAATAGGGTAAACAGCGGGGCGTCGGACGAAAGTCGAATTGGAAAATCGTCTAATGGAATAATTGTCTAATATCTGCATTAAAAAAAACTGGAAAATCATCTAAACGGAATATCGTATAATAGAAGACCATCTAAATGGAATATCGTATTAAGGGATAAACATCTAACTGGACAATAATATACCT
The DNA here is from genome assembly GCA_023313725.1 of Lithobius niger. Classification (NCBI taxonomy): domain Eukaryota; kingdom Metazoa; phylum Arthropoda; class Chilopoda; order Lithobiomorpha; family Lithobiidae; genus Lithobius; species Lithobius niger. Next base: position 7,224 of record JAHWFP010040985.1, read on the forward strand.
GCGGTTTTTGATGTTATATGTATAGCTGCAGCGAGGCAGGGACATTAGACGATTTTCCATTACGAATTTCGTGTTAGACGATTTTCCGTTATACTGTGTCCGTTTCTGTTAGGCTAACGTTCTTCCAATTATGCAATTTTCAAGTTAGACGATTACCCCTCGTCCCACACAAAGCTACAGTTAACATGCGATACTGTTTGCAAAATTTATCGTAGCATAGGCAAAAGTTTGAACTAATTTTCCAATAGTGTTCGATTTTATGAATTGATGTTTCCAGAGTTTTTAAGCTACACAGCGTTTTCACATTTGTTTCACCTTCCTTTAATATACGCGTTGCCTTCGTCGCGCATCACAGGAGAGATTACGACAGGAATGATGAATTATGGGATGTGTATCCCACAAATCTCATTCAGGCGAGAGCAGAGGCGAGAACGGTGTACACCATAAGCGCTGTCATGTTTATTCCGTTTTTTAAAATTGTTGTTTTAATCTGAAATTTATGTTATGCTCTTTATAGGGCGTTATACGATAATTTCGTAAATAAATAGATTGTAGGACTGGCCTCCCCAGTGTTATAATGTTCCATAGCTTTCTGTGACGCAGTTTTGTAACCTTAACATTTTTCTGCAGGGTTAATTTTTTCGGTGTTGGAATATTTGAAGAAAACAAGTCCTTTGAAGTGACAATTTTCAATTTTTTTTTCGTTTTAAGCATGGCAAAGCATCACAATCATTAAACAAGCGGCTACAGCGACTGCCTAGTGCACCGGTCTTCTCTACAGTTCCTCCACTTCCAATGTTGAGGCACACACCTCTATCATGCACTGCAACAGCTATCTTTATTATACTAATCTAAAAGCGGTAGCCATCACAATCGTTGGTTAAAATGTGTTAGCGTTTAGGCCTATTTTACATTTAGTCGTAATTGTCAGCTTTTAGGCCTAATTTTAACCAGCAGTTTTAATTTCGTAAGTAGCAGCTAACGGAGATATGGATTGTACTGTAAGCCTATTCATTTTTGCAACACGGTGCGCCTACAGGCACACAGTTACAGTCTTACAACGTAACGCGCAACGTAGCCTATATAGATCAGTGGTAGCAGTGAAGTGACGAGAGAGACGCTTATGATGAAGCCAACAGCGACTCGTAGCAACTTGACGTTGCCATGGTAACATGATGTTATGCCTAATATTCAATTTTAGGCCTAATTTTAAAAATGAAGTTTTAATTTCGTAATAAATAAATAAATAAATAAATTATAATAAATATAATTATAATAAATAATTATAAATATAATTATAATAAATAAGTTATTTCTAGTGTATGTTTTTCGCTGTTGGCTTGTTTCCGATTTTCCTTAGTATTATTTCCAGCGATTTGTTTCTATTTATTTCTCCTTTATTGAGCCGTTTGAGTGTATGATTTGTCTTCCCTCTCCATTGTCAATGGCCGAATGAATTCGGTCGAATGGAGCCCTGGTCACGGTTGTGACCTTAATAACGGGTTCAGTGAGTTATCTTTATGCCAGTTGAGGATGTGGCCATAGCGACTAAGGCGCTATGCAAGTGATCTGGGGGCGAACTGGGTAGCCGGTTCGAATCCGGGTCATGCCACTCCGACGAAACGTAAGTGCATAAAGGTGGCTTACTGAACTACGTTATTTCTAGTGTATGTTTTTCGCTGTTGGCTTGTTTCCGATTTTCCTTAATTTCGTAATAGCAGATATACGAGAATAATGGAGAATTTGGTTCGACGATAAGCCAATTCATTCATGCAACAATGCGACAAAACTATTTTAAACGAAGCTAAAATCCATTTGTTTTTGAGTGTTACCTTAGGATTTTAATTCGACGATCAAATGTTATTATTTAACTTAGTTACGTCGAAGAATTCTAGTAGCTATAAGGAAGTAACGATGTTGTACTTTGCCATGTTATTTAACTAACTTCTCACACTGAATCTAACGTTGTAAACAATGGTCGTCAATATCTGGTGCCGTTTCGAAGTTGAAAAAAAGCGACGGACGGACCAAGGCTACATAGACGTAAAGGCTTAACGCTCGGTTTCACGTTGCATGCAAGATGCGTCGTCCAAGCGTTGCGCTGAACTGAAAGCACGAAGAACGAAATACCCCAATCGTAGCATTGATTAGTGTTAGCGGGATGCACAAAAACGTGATATCTTCTCATTATTAGATTTACCAGTGTTGCAGCGCTAAACGAACATTATTTTACGGTATTGGTGACTATTCTTGAAGTCTTCGGACGATTTACTGCTACGTCAATGGATCGTTTAACACATTTTTAATGAGAATTGAAAACGTTGTAGCGTATTATACAGTACAATACACACGTACCTTGGTTGTTCTTCTGCTTTAAATTCATGAAATTAAACCTCCGGCGGCTTTGTTTTGTCGTCGAGTGAACAAAGAGGTACGTAGCATGAAGCCATTGTTGTTAAAGTTTAATTATTTGGTGTCAATACAGTGTTTTAAAAGTTTAAAATACGCGTATCGCGTGTCACATGTACCTTTCACAGTTCAGTCCGCATGTTAAAGCAGTTCATTTTTGGGATGTAAGTAGCGCGACTGGTGGCAGAATCGGTGGCTAACTAAACGACGCGTCGAATTTCTAAAGTTAAGCCTTTACATCTAGGTACCTTGGACGGAGAAAGTCGTTGCAATAGTCTTCTCAGCCGGTACAGCTGTACAGAAGACTAAAATCTTTCTATAACTTTTCTCCCCCATCACTTTATCCACAGTAACATTTCTTTTAAAAATGTGTACTATATATAGCAACTAAAACTGATTTTAAAAACTTCCTTGTGGTCCTGTATCTGCAAGTGAGCCATTCAGTTTCACAAAAACTCAACAGAAGTGCCCAAATTTTCAAAATACCATGTAACGGTGGACGCTACGATGGCTGAGGTGCTTGTAACGCCCCCGACATCATTGGTTGACATGGAGCTTTCAGTTTAAGGTTTTCGGTGATTATAACGACTTTGGCGATATAAGCACAGTTTGGGCTACTGTCCCAGAATGGGGAATGAAGCGTCGGTGTCCTAATTAAAGGGGCCTAACCTTAACACTACTGGTATTTCATTGCCACCAACGGTGGAAATTATTTAATTGTTTAACGAAGGATAAAAGCTAAAAATGGGCTACACATTTATTTTACACTCAAACAATTAATCACCTAGTAAACGGACTGAAGTTTAAATCTCCTGGTTTTAACTTCGGTAATATGAAAAGAACACTTTACATTTACTAGAACAGCCTTTGAATAAAGTATTAAAAAGCAACAAGTTTGAATTTACAATTTAATAATTCACATAATTCAGACAACAGCGTTTTGCGTTATTGAAAAAGACTCAAATTTTCAAGTAGAAAAAGTAATACTGGGTGCTCCCGGAAGCACCCGAAAAATTGAACAGCGTCCGCTAGTTAGAATTAATCCGACAGTTTGTTTCAATACGCATGAAGATCAACCGTCCACAGTTTTGTTTCTAAGTGTTTCGACAAAAGATCAACCTCCCAGAGTTTTTCCTAAAACTATTTAAGCTGCAAAAAGTCCGGTAATTTTACACGTTAGTCATGAAGTATGTTTCAAATAAATTACACACGAAGATCAAACCGTCAGTTGTTTAGATTAAAGTTACATTTAAAATAAACAAGAAAACGTTTTGGTTTTTAGTAAGAGAACCACTCTGACGTTATGGAAGGCAGGGGACCAGAAATGCTGATAGCTTGCCAGCCATAATTTTCTCTAAGGTAGAAGTTAAGTTAAGTTTGAACTATAAATTTAGAATGGGGGTCCTAAAATTTAAATTTTCAAAAGCTAAACTATAAACATACGAACCACTGCCATTTTGCCCGGCATGGCATCCTCGGACGTGACGTCTCCACTCCCGACTGGCGTGACCCTTCTAGCTTCGAGATCTGTGAGCTATGCTGACTGAGCTGCAGAGGGAGGGCAACTGGGGCTTTTTATGCTGGAGAATCGGATTTTGGCGACCAAAGCGCGGACTCACGAGGATGCTAGGCACCTCTGATTGACTGAGGGTTTGCTTTGGTGAACAGCTCTTTTCAAGATGCAGGTTTAATTGAAGGAAAAGTTAGTGGTAACATTCGGATCGTCACTGCCGGAGTTTGACGGAGATTTAAAGCAAAAATATTTGCACAAAAATTCGTCTCCGTGAGAATGCCGATGTCGAATTGTTTCGGACTAATGGTAGCGTTCTGGGGCCAAAAGAATGTATAAAAAGATTAAATAAACTAGCTTAGATGAATGCTATAACGCATTAATTAAGTTGGAAGGTTAACTGTTAAGTTAAAAGACAGTTTTTTTTATCTTAGTGGACATTTTTCATAGTACTTGCGATCGTTCAAACACAATAAAAAATATCACACTTAAAATGTCTGTATCCACATGTATTTGAGGTTAAGTACCAATTAAGGAAGCCCCTCCTAATTCACAACTAAGCTAGTGTTGTGGGCGTTTTGCCCGAAAAGAATAATGAAAACAAATTACATACGTACAAAGAGTTTCAATAATGGCGACCGGAAATGTTGAGCGCTGTGGTTGGTTTGGAGTGATTTTCAAATTGGTGTAGTGAATCTTCTAGATGGAATTGTAGAATTCTGTTTCCCCCAGTCTGTAGCTGGAGTGTGTGGCTATTAAATGGTGAAAAGTTTGGCCGATTCGGTCCATTATTCACAAAACGGCGGAGGGGAGAAGACCGAGGTATTTTGCGTTTTTGTGCGCTCGAGAACAAAAATTGTTCGTCGGGAAATCGAAGGTTTTCGGCGGCCCGTTATTACAACCGTCAAATCATCCCACCCAACCCAAGTCTTTTCATAAAAATATTCCAAATCACAGAATCCCGTGTCTCACGTATTGCTTCAGACACTAGACCTAACTTATTAAAAATAGAAAATTTACGAACATAGAATATTTTGTTGACTTGTTAAATTATTTATGTCGGTTGTAGCAAACCTGGTACATCACCATTTAAGTACGATTTGTAACATCATCAGCTTGGTTAAACGACTATTCATTAAATTACTGAAACTCAAGTCATAGAGTTCTGCAGGACATGTTTGTTGTTGGAATCAACACTTGGGAATACTTTAATAAACCAGAAAATTCCTCAAATGTGAAACTTTTGGTAACTTCAGTTTGTAGAACACTTACGTTATTTCTGGAATACAAAAGATACTTAAAGTCTAAAAAAATACTACGACTTCTCTATAGTATTAGTGTGTCCATACTTTGATTAGAAGTGTAAAAAACGAACTTTGACAATAAAAAAAATAACAAATGCACTGTAGAATACCAAAGTAAACTACGAATTTTCGCATCAAAAGTTCTCATCAAATCATCGAAAAATTACTTATTTTTGTTGAATACATCACACAGCCAAAACGTGTATTAGCATCTTAAAAATGTTTCCAGTGTCACTTTTTATTTTGCAGATGTATACGACGCCGATTAACGAGTTAGGATCGGGAATTCCCCATTTTCCGGAAGTTAGTTCGATTACTCACTCCTGGCCTGGACAGGCGATGAGCGCTTTTGCTGCTATTTCAGCTCTCTCTCTCCTCCGATCGTGTAGTAACGAGTGATTTTGAGGTTGAAAATTAGTTTTACGGTAAATTATGGTGGATTTTGGAGGAGGACAATTTAACTAACTAAATTTATGGCTAAATGAGAAAAAAGGCATTATATTAACTCTAGATTGAAAATCATTTTGTATGTAAATTATCACGACTAAGGTAAAAAAAAAATCTGACCGCGATTATTTTCTGCGGCCTACCGGAATTTTCTGCGACATACGTCTCACGTCGCACCACTTTCTCACATCTCATTCAGACGAGAACAGGAAGTTAGCTGGCGCCATGTTGGTGTTCCTGACGTCGGCCAAGCGCCGGAAGAAGTGCAAATTGGGAAGGTTTGGAATGCACTGTTTGTAGTACATTTTCGACCCCCTGCTCACACTCCAACAGGCCTCCTTCTTAATGCAAGTCTTTGTAAGATCCTGGTGCCTTCTATTGTCAGATAATGCGAACAAATTTAAAAAAAAAATTGAAAACATGATTAAACTTGCCCAAAATTGTCGATATGATGGCTTTCAACCCTTTTACGTTTACGGATATTAAATAGGACCACGAAGACAGAAACACTAGTTCACAAAAAACTGCGCTTTCATATTAATATTAGCATTAATATTTTTATTAGCTGCTCGTCAGATCTTTCATTGTAGTTGCGCATCGAGGCAAAGGTAAACATCACGGATGATGTAGTTATGCCAACCGAATGTAAATTTCACTCATATGATAAATAAAATGTTAGGCAGACAACCCACTACCGCAATTAATCTGTTTATAATTTAGTAGGATGTTGTTGCTAAACTGCGTGTACTGCCAAACACATATTTATTATTAGTGATGAAGTTTATGAAACACTACCCAATACGTTAATACTACAGCACCAAATTATGAACCGCTGTTAGTATTTCGTTAAAGCTTTATTGCCGAAGTGAACTAAATGCCTGTAATCACTCTAATGTTAATATCATTTTGTTGTTAACTTGTTGATTTTTTACTGGAAAAGAATATCTAGAAGCGAAAAATGATGTCACTTCTTTGATTATTACCATGATCATTATCTGAGCGGTGGCAGGGCTTAGTTTCCTGAATAAACGAAGCTTATTTGTTTTTGAGAAAACTCCCAGGGATTTTGAAAAGTCAAAATTGATGGGATCTGCTCTTGCTCAAGTCGAGGGGAAGGAACCCCTGGGGTTTTGGTTAAAACACCCTCGGATGTCAATCAAACTACCAAAGGTTAAAACCCTAGAGTAAACTAAAGTGGAAGTTCACGTGATATTCTAAGTCAAAACAAAGCTTAGCAAGCACTGAACAACGCTGTTTGCGTAATCCTTCACAATAATTTTTGTGTGGTAATGGCAACAATAAAAATGCTTGTTGTTCTCCTTCCTCTTAGCACATTTTTCTGTCAATCCTCGCGGTCTTTCTACTGAACAGCGTTGCATCGGGTTAACGCTGGGTCATTCAAGTTAGGTTTCGACTGGATCAAAGGGTCTGAGCATCTAAATTTTGAGTCAGATGAAAAACCTATTGACTTGGTGTGATTCTGGCAACCAAATGATCGCAACTAAAGTCACTGAATAAAGTAAAAAGTGTGTTTTTTTTTTCATGTAAAAAAAAAAAACATTACAAAATAATTTGTTTTTAGGACAGTATTTTATATTTGTCAGTAAACTCTGCAGCAACATGAACATCCGTCCATTTTGATGAACGTTATTTAAATAGCATTCTGAATCTAAATTTTGTTTTTGTCCTAATTGTTGCATTTGATTGAAGCATGTCAATGAAGCAATTGATTCACAACATAGAAACCAGTACCGTAATTACAGGTTTAATTTTATTTGTTGATTAATAAAAGCCAGTGATACTAACTCTAAAAAGTTGAAGCGTAGACAGCAAAATGTAATGCTCTACCTCTAAAATAGGTAAACCCATAAAAAAAAAACGTAAGATGTCGTACTAACATAACTTCGTAAGTAACACTAATTTTAAGTGACGCCACATTTTGAGGTTCCACTCCAACGTCACTTTATACTTACATCATTTCATTTCTTGTTTCACTAATTTAAAGGTATAAAAGCAACGCTTATGCTGAACATCAGGAACCAGGCTTCACTTAAAGCCTGTGTTAGTACTACAGCTTACTCAGTTTTTTCTTGTTTCACTGATTTTAGGGATTTTCCTTTTATATGGAATGTTAGATTCTGCTGTCTATGCGTTAACTCTTTTAAAATTTTTGTGTCTAAAGCTATCTGTTTGGCGTAAGGTATGTAAGATACCCTTACACTGGCGTCAATCGATGTGAAATGGACTATGATATAAGGTAATAAATTCTGTTTTCCCTGTAGTGATGAAAGATTACAGGGTAATTATTCAGAACAAAAGAAATACGTCAAGTCGACTTAACATGTGAACTCATGTCGCTTTAGGACAAATGTGGATACATGGACATTCAAGTTGGGGTGAGTTAGAACGACAATGGGTACATCATAGTTTCTGCGAAGTCGATATAGCATCAACCAAACCCCCTCCCTGTTCCTAGGTCCCCCATTCAGCTACCTGGGCTATTGTCTTCTGGCGCGCGTTCTTTTCAACCAAACTGTCCTAAAAGCGACGTTGAAAATCGGTGTTAGGAGAATACATGGAGGTGCTTCAACTCCTTATGTTGATGGGGTGGTTTGAGGTAAAGCGACTTGAAAGTGGTTTTAGATGGCTGTATGGACTTCTTAAAGCCCTATACGAGCTGAATCGATGTAACTTAAGTCGTCTTGAGCTAAAGCGATTAACGAACGTTTATGTACCTTGGGACAATGTCAAGAAAACAATGGTTAGAAAAGACCTAACTGTTATATACAACTCGATTGAAAATGTTTGTGCATTCATAGAAAAACGTTTAAAACTTTAGTTTCATAAATTTTTTCTTCTTCAGCTATTGTTTTCAGGCAATCTATTAATCATAATGTACATTTTACCCTGCCCCTGCCTTGGGTACAATTTCACCTCAACTTTTGAAGAGTATTTA
>JAHWFP010040986.1:3217-21353 GCA_023313725.1 Lithobius niger
CCGTCCAAATAGTACCTTTAATCTGTGTATTAAAGTTACCAAACTATCTCCAGAAGGATGAGTCTGGCTCAGTAGGTTTGAAAGACACTGTACGAGTACTTCGTATCCTAACCGAGCACATTAATGACCAAATATGCCACTTCATCAAATGTGACACTATGCTTCAATCTTTTAGGAATGAACTCTTATGTTTACGCGCATGTACACAAAAATTAGAAAGTTACCTGGACTCCTCCAAAATGTTCATTGCTCATAAATTGTTTAACATATTGCGTAATAAAGGCGTTAATTTCTCTTAAGCGAATAACTGATTACATTTCTTTTAGCTCATTAGAGTCGAGCTATGAATGACCATCTTCCACCTGTCGCATTTTCAATTTCTGGTGAGGATCACCTAGTCTTCCAATGAGGAATGGCACGGGGCTCAAGCCAGCTCTTTAGGGTAAGGTTTTTGATGCTGCCAGCACTGCAGACAATAAAAACCCCGAGGAAAGGCAGTAGGGGCGCGCCCCCCCCGATGGGAGTGGAAAGAAAAATGGCAGCATCGCGAATTATGGTGAAAATCAACTTGAGCTTGGATTTTCAAGTGAGAACGTGGAAGGGTTTGAGTCGTGGTGAAGCAATGGTTTTCCTTGTGGGTATTAGTCAGTGCTTACACACCAAACACCGTGTCCAAAGTGGACGGATGTGAAGTCACGATCGGGTCAGAGACCAACTCTTGACTTTTTCCCCAGTCTGTCTGGAAAGGGGTTTAAACCCCTTCCAGACTGGGGAAAAAGTCAGAGTTGGTCTTTGATCCAATCGTGACTTCACATCCTTCTACTTTGTGGAGAGAGGAGTGGTTTATGGAACGAAGGTGGCGGCTTGGAGGGTGCATGCATGGTGCGGCATCTATAAGGAATTCTGCTGCAAGTCTGCATCTGCTTATTTTTTTACATGCAAAGATGATGCAGAAACCCAACAAGTGAATCGTTCATTCCACAAACGGTCAAGAGATCTATTATGACAGAAACTTCCTAACGTTGCGCTTCGCAGGAAATCTGCATCAAGGTGTGTGCTAGGATAGAAAAACAGACCACATATTGTCCCTTACTATGTGCCTCTTGGCTGCTTTCGTTGAGACAAATGCCGACAGTACGGTCGTTTAATAATTAGTATTTGTTTGTTCAAAGACAACAAGCCAGTTTCTCGTGTTGTTGTTCTGAGCGACTTGTGCCACATTGCACTATTTGCCTATTATCGTACATTGCCGGGTGCAGCACTACATTTGTGTCTATGCATCAGAACAAAGAGACCACGAACAGTTGAACACTAAAGGGCCGTACACACCACAACGTCACCGTCTCCGCTGTCCGGCTCGGTCTTTGGCAAAGCAACGCTGAAAACGGAGAACACTGCCACACCTGTCCGCCAAGAACGCTTGCTGACCTCTTTATTTCCATCTCCCCCAAGTGAAAGGAATGTAATCGTCCGAATATAAAACTGTAGGTACGCATTGAATTGGGGTCATTCGTGCCACTAAAACCAATTTGGGCGAGTGCTTGTATTGCTACTAGTTATGTACACTTAGTTACACTAGTGAATACTAGTTAGAATTATTCTTTTTATTTTTCGGTAGTTTTCAATGGTCGGGTGTGGCGCCGCCATCTTTGTCTCCAGCGCCAAGAGACAGACACGTGTGGCGCTAAGCATTTTGATTGGCTGACAGACAACTCCAACCGTCCGTCAACAGGAGGAAACTGAAATTTTTCGAAACGAGTCGGAGACGCAACGGAGGCTTTGCGTTGTGCCCGCAGGCTAAATTTGAGGCATCGGACGACAGACATGCCGGACAAAAGGGTGCGGTGTGGCATGGCCTTAAGGCAATTATGATATTGCATGCCGCAGAAACAAAAAAGAAATCATCATTGAGCCGTTTGAGTGTATGATTTGTCTTCCCTCTCCATTGTCAATGGCCGAATGAATTCGGTCGAATGGAGCCCTGGTCACGGTTGTGACCTTAATAACGGGTTCAGTGAGTTATCTTTATGCCAGTTGAGGATGTGGCCATAGCGACTAAAGCGCTATGCAAGTGATCTGGGGGCGAACTGGGTAGCCGGTTCGAATCCGGGTCATGCCACTCCGACGAAACGTAAGTGCATAAAGGTGGCTTACTGAACTACGTTATTTCTAGTGTATGTTTTTCGCTGTTGGCTTGTTTCCGATTTTCCTTAGGCTTGTCCAGACAGCATGAGCTTAACACATCCTTATCAGCATTATCATTTCCCCATGAACATGCCGTTAGCCTGGGCAGCACGTGATTAACTCCTGGTCGTATTTGAGTCACGGGTGCTGATAGACGATAACGAGATGGAGGGAAAAGGAGGAGGACGGCAAAGGAGAGGGAGTAAAAAAGTGGAAAGAAGGAACAATCGCTACGTTTACATGTAATACCGATTTCGCATTGGTAAATTTAAGCGGCCAGGCCGAACTGGGGCGAGCCGGCCAGTGCCAATCGGGGCCAGTGCTGGTCCGGCCGGCCCGCTTTCGCGCTGGTTAATTCCACAGCTCGCTGATCACGATTTACAGCACCGCCACGTGACGGTTTGTGTCTGTTGACACTTTCCACTTTTTGCCATTACACTGCAGCACAATTCATAAACCATTCTAATTTAAGCTGCGCCGGCTGGCTCCGTCCTAATTTGATTTCGCGTTAGTTAATGAAGCTCCGTCCTAATTTGATTTCGCGTTAGTTAATGAAGCGGTTTTGGCCGTGCCTGGCGCGGCCAGGCTCACACCACTGCTAGGCCGGCCCGATTTCGCATTAGTAAATAAAACTGTGCCCAGCCCTCATTGGCACGGCCAGGGCCACTTGATTTTACCAATGCGAAATCGGTATAAGACTCCGATTAAGGACACATTGCTAAGGAATGCAATTCATGCCCGTATGCTCACAAACCCCTTCCTTCCTGCCCACACTTTAGCGAACAGCGGACATGTCCCCGCTGCTCTGCCCCTACATGTAATAAAGTGGGTCAGCTTAAACCCGAGTAACCAGACATAAGCAAGTGTTAGTGGTCTTCCCAGTCACGTCCTTGTTTTCAGGTTATTTACCTAAAATTCGAGTTACAAATTACGCGAGTGCCATAACTATGTACACCATCTTTACCAGACCTGCTCCAACATCTCAATGCGCTTGCAAGTGTTTACATGAATAAAGGCGATGCGCATCAGATTTCCAAACCACCACTGGAAAGCGTTACGGGCTCTGTATCGCCAGATGGGAGTAAGCTGCAAACGGGCGTTTAGAAGACCCAACGGAGGCAACATGGATGATACGCGCGTTCCTCTGAAGTGCTTCGAAGTGATCATGTGAATATAGTGCATAACGAGATGGAATGAAGGGAGGAGGACGGGACAGGAGGGGGATGAAGAGACGAGGGAGGAACAACGGCAGCACCACGAATTTTGAATATTCCTCTGAAGTACGGAACCCAGGCTTAACTTACATTCATAGTGTTTTTATAGGGGTGTTGTTGGATTTTCGCTGCAAATGTGCCATCACGTTGTTTGGGGTTCATTGGTAAATGGATATTACTTCCACCAGGTTACTTACGGCAGACAGTTGGAATTCCATCCAATACCCAGGCGCCACTCTCTGAGCATATAAATCGCTTGTAAACGTAAGCATTTGGATTGGCGGTGCATCTGTAATCGACAGCATGATTCACTCGATAACTCTTGATTTTGGAGGGTTCCCAGTTGTAGCTATATTCTGGCATTTCCGGTAATGGCGGATTTTCACGGCAAACTGTTTGGAAACGGAAATAAACTGTTAAAGAAAAAACAAAACAAAAAAGAAAACAAAAGGAAAAAAACAAAAAAAAAAACTTTGGTTGTTCACGACAATGAAAAGCGAATTGAGCTAGTACATCTGTTACCTTGTGTAAAATGTGCAAGTGGGGTTATAACTGGAAATTTGTATATAAAATCGTATAAACCAGAATTTAATTAATCTCCATGCTGTCCTACGATGCGAGAAAATTTTTCATGTGCAACCAAGAAGCAGCATGAAGCGGCCTCCTGCATGAAATTCGCGGCCTACCTGGTGAAATTTGAGCCAAGGCAACTGACCTAATGTAACCTAGAACGACAGGAGCCGATAAAAATATAAATGTTTTTAATTTCTTTAAAATTTTTTATTGTCCTTTTGGGATACACTCCACTGTTGTGGTTATTTGTTCTGCTGTTATTATGTTGCATTGGGTTGGGTTAGGTCAGGAGGCTTGGCTCGAATTTCATCAGGCCGGACGAGAGTTTCGTGCAGGAACGAATTTCATTGGGTCATTTATTGCTGCTTCTTGGTTGACAAGAAAATGTTCGGTTGCCCCTTTGAGCCATTTCCCCAAAGATGGCGACTGCCATGTACGGATTAGCCGGAAGTAGACTGCCAGTGTTATCGATAACACTGGCTCCATTCCTCCACTCACTTCAGTTCACTCAGTAACTAACGAAAAATGCAGAAAATGCAGTTGTTTTTACAATAGAAGGGATCATTTGTTCTTGCAATTACTTTGAAGGAAAAAAGTAAATTCAGCATATCCAAAAATGACTACAGACCAATCTAGACACACGCTAGTGTGTCGCCGCCAAGTAACAGTACATCGTCCGACTGTAGACATCCGATTGTTATAAAGTGATTGTTGATGAAAAAAAGATGGCCGCACTAGCAGACTGTCTTTTTACGGAAACCAACTTATACCCGATTTCAGCATACTGGTGTAAATTCCCCATGGGGTAGAAATGTTTGCAAATCGTTTGAATCAGGTGTCTTGGGTCCAGTAACGAAGAAAACGTCAACACGAAAATGTGGGAAAGTGTCCTTCATGGAAAAAAAAAGTGCCCTCATAACGTTGAATTTGTGTTACTGGTGACTAGCAACTAGTAACTAGTATCTATTCTGCAGGCTCCCATGTTAATTCTCATAGGGTATAACGACACGTCTACAGCTGATTAGGGAAAGTTGCCAGATCTAAATCATTCGGCAGACAGGTAAAGCGTCATATGGGGAAGTGCCTTTTTCTAAAATGGGGGTTGCAGCTAGAAGCACGTGGGCCTGAAGTGGCTCGTAAGTGCAAAATTATTTTTGTAACCATTGTTTGTATTGTCATCCAACAGTAGATTATAACATGGTTAATTGTTACACGCTTATCGTTTTAGTACGTATTTGTCAGAATTCATTGTTTTTGCAAATGGATGGTTCACTAAGAGACGGAGTATCTTTTATTGCAAAGGTTTGGTCGGTTTTTTTGTTACGGTACACGAATCCAAACTAAATTATCTGTCCCACGACGATAAAAGGGACAATTATGTGTTCATGAACACCATGGTAACTAAGTGATTGGATGATTAACGTTAGCCGAGGTAGGGCCAAGTGAGGAGGGATGGTCTGATGAGTGAACGAAGTAAACGAAAATCAGCGTCAAACCATGTCAATTTCGCTGACGTAACGGCTAATTGGGCCACGGTAAATGTGAAAATTATGAGCAAATTTATAGACATAAAGTTCCTCCAGACAGAAAAGGTAGAGGGGATGATTATACCGTCTGATCCTTCGTTCGTTCAAGTCCTATGCACGCCATTGGCCTTGATGCTCTTGCTGTAAAATGGTTTACATGTTACCTTACTGGTCGCAAACAATGCGTTCGTGTACGCAATAATACCTCATCGTTTATGTATGTTGCGTCTGGAGTTCCTCATGGATCTATCCTTGGGCCTATTCTTTTTTCTATTTTCATAAATGATCTCCCAGACTGCATCACCAAATGTGATCATCATAATTATGTTTGGCGATGATGTACAGACCGGGAAAAAGTTTTCTCTTGAAAATGCTGCCGTTACACTTTCCGAACTTAATGATGACCTTGATAACATTACCCACTGGTCAAGTGCAAACGGTCTTTCACTCAATGAAAACAAATGTCAACATATTATTATTACGTCGCCCCAGTTATTTCAAGCTTGTACTCTTGACGAGCTTTCTCACCACAATTCTGTTGCAATTAACGCTGTTTGAAAACGTCCCATCAGGTAAAAAACCTTGGAGTTATCTTTGACAAGCATTTGTCCTAGGAGGATCATATTAGCACGCAATGCCGTTCTGCGTTACAAAGGCTTAGATATCTTGCAAGATTCAAGCATTTTCTTAACATTAAAACGAAACGTAATCTCACGGCAGCGTTAATTATTCCATTACTGGATTATGGTGATTTGATTTATTTCAGTGATTCAAAAACATTGCTGAACCAAGTCCAGAAAGTCCAGAACGCTTGTGTTCGTTTTATTTTTAAGGAGTGTCAGAGAAAACATAAAAAAGCTTAAATGGATTACTATGGAAAACAGAAGAGCTTTGCATTCACTTGTGATGGTGTACAAGACGCTTAAATTTAAAGAACCATCCTATTTGTTTAAACTTTTTAACTCTGCTATTGCGACTCACAACTATCCTACCAGACTCAGCTATAGTTGCAGTTTCACACCTTCCCGATGTAGAACTAATAAATACCAATCTTCTTTTTTCACTCAAAGTATTAAGTTATGGAACGATCTGCCTGCAGAAATCAAGAACGCCCCTTCTGTTCAAGCATTTAAAAACCGTATTTACCAACGTTTCTTTAATTACATGGTTCAACTGTACCACCTTCACCCCCCCTTCTCTTTTGTGCACTTTATTTTTTATTTTTTTTAAATTTATTTATTTATGTCTTAAAGCATTAGCCTTACATAATTGTATTCTGCTTTTTGTATTTTTTTGTTTTTTGTTTGTTTGTGATTTATTTTGTTCTGGGTTAGGTGCAAGATTGGGCCTTCATGCCTAAACCTCGCCCTTTGTAAACACTGGCGATACCATTTTCTTGTTTACTTTTTAATGTATTTTGTTTGTTTGCAATAAAGTTTATTATTATTATTATTATTATTATTATGAAAGCTGTGATATCCACCCAAAACCATAACTGGTATAAGAGCAGCCGCCAAGTTTCAAAAAAGGGTCGGCCTTTCAAAGTAGTGATATCATTCAACCAGGGAAAGGCCGCCAAGGTTAATCCTGTTAGCCAAGTTAATTGCACCTAATAATACTTTGGGCGTTAAATGAAAACTTGAAGATTGCTACCGCCGATTAACTTTCGAACTGTTAGTAGGTGCGATTAAATTGGCCAACAGGATTAACCTTGGCGGCATTTCCCTGGTTGAATGATATCACTACTTTGAAAGACCGACCTTTTTTAAACTTGGCGGCTTCTCTTATACCAGATTGTGCTGGGTAAGTGGACCGAAGCCATAGACCAACGTGTGCTTCATATGTCACACTTTTCGATTTCCAAAAGGTTGAATCAGTGGTCCATAGGAAGCTGCTTTATAAATTCCGTATTTCCGGCTTTAGTGGAGCACTTTTAGATTGAATTCATACCTTTGTTACCAGAACCCAACAAGTGGTTAATGGCCTATCCAGAAGTCAGACTCATCAAATGTTAATTAGTGGTGTCAACAGCGATCTGTTCTGGGTCCCCTGCTGTTTGTCGTTTTTCTAAACGATTTGATACGCAACTCAATACAGAAAAGGAAACATTTGCTGGTGTTTAAAACTTCACTCGGCTATTATCAAGTCCCAAGACTGTGCGATTGGACGTGGGATTGGCCAAAAAAGTTTTTAGTTACATCTCATATGTAAAATGTAAAAAATTGTGTGTAGGGAATCAAAACTATACTGTTACGTACACCATCGAAAATTACCTTAAAGGAAATAACAGGTCTAGGTTTGTATCCGATTCGAAGCCACCTATCCATCTACTGTAATCATGAGGTATCAACGGAAAATCCTAGATTTCCAATTGTTCAGCGCTGTTTTAAATTGGGCAATGCACACACCTAGTTATAGGCATACAAGGTTTCCGTCCGTTCCCTGTTGGAATACACAAGCCCTGTTTGGTCTCTTTATTTACGTAAGGATATTGACCACTTGGAAAGAGTTCAGCAACGTTTGCAAAATACTTACAAGGCATGCGAGAGTTACTATACCGTCAAAGTCTTAAGTCTCGGCCTTGGCTCTTTAAAACTTTGTAGAGTGAAGACAGATCTTTCCTTGGTGTATAACATCCTCCGTGGTTACTTATTGATTGACCTACAAATTCCGACTCGCGCTTCCAAAACCTAGACTAACCTGTAGACAAAATTTCTTTTGTGTAATAATTATCCCAGCAAGGAATGCATTGGCTAAAGTTTCAGCCTCCACCGTAAAAAGTTTCAAGAAAATGTAAAATATTACAAACAAACACGTCAAGTGTGCCGTAAAAAACGGGGTTATATGATTGAAGTTTCATTTCACTTGTTAAAATGTACACGGATAAAAATTGGTGATTTTTAATAGAAATAATCAAATGTACAATTGAAAAAATTGGATCTGTTTAAGTGCTGTTGTGCTTTACGTAACGTATATGATTGGTAAAGCACAACAGCACTTAAACAGATGCAATTTTCTGAATTTTACATTTGATTATTTCAATTAAAAATCAGCAATTTTTCTCCGTGTACACTTTAACAAGTAAAATGAAACTTCGATCATATAACCCCTCTTTTTACGGCACACTTGACGTTTTTGTTTGTAATCCGTGTACCTTATTTACGGCTATGGTGTCGCGCTATAAAGGTTTATGCATACAGTCGATTGTTGCATGCACGAAGAATGGATCTGGAGTATGCTGAGTAGCATTGTTCCCTAAATACAATGGTTAAAACAATGTACAACAATCAAAATTATCGTTTAGGGTCCCGTAACTCCGGAATGGATCGACCAATTGAAAAAGTGGTCCCTGTAAAATTGAAGCCCAGGGACATTTCTGGCTCAGCTCATGTTTCAGATTTTAGGTAGATGCAGTAGTTTTTTCTGAAACCGTGTCAGCCAAGATGAACAATAACCAGAACAACAACAACAACAAGTGAACAGTTTTAAATTTACGTGTGGCTTCCTACGTTTACTCTTGCACGGAATTGTATAAAAGTTGGTGTAAAGTTTGGAAAAGTTGCTATATACTATGAGCCAAGTTTGGTCGAAATATATAGAATAGAAACGGAGAAATTAATAGTTTTAGTTTAGCTGGAGAGAGGACTTTATCATATAACACGACTGTCGCCGTGTATGATGACACAATTAACAGCATTTTTGAAACGGTCAAGTTTTTTTTGTGGGTTGGAGTTTTTTTCACTTTAGTTTTGATCAATTGGATCAGTTCACGCTCTTTGTGTGAACTCACTAGTCTTATTTAGCTTGTATTTAAAAAAGTCATGCCATGACGAAATGCAGGTTGGTCTCAGGTTTTTTTTTAATTATTATAATATACTTTTTAATTGTAATTAGCTTTATTTTTATTTTTAACTTCAGTTTTTAATTCTTGCATCTTATTTTTTTCTGCACAACTTTCAGGCTAGATACAAGAGAACATCATCGGTCCCTTCCTGATCTGCATGCATCTGCACCAAACGTTTTATTACTATGGATTTGCCTCAGATTATAGGGCAATGACATGACGTAGTATTATTGTATATAATTCCATGGTTGGCGCCAGTAACCGGGTTAGCTGCAAGGGGCACAGGAGGGCTAAAAGAAGGGCGTCTTACTGAAGACAATGCTGTTAAGAGTGGATTTATAGGCCTATAAGGCACGATTTTTGTCGATTTGTTGGCAGTTGCTGACATTTTTAAGCAAGTGGAATCTTTATTTTCCAATTACAACCTAACAGCATAAGGGATTGGAGAACACAACGTTTTTTTTAAGACTAAGAAATCCGCTCTCCAAGCACTGCCTTGACTAGAAGTGCCGTTGTTTAACCCTCCATTTTAAGCTCGTGCCCCTTGCTGCTATCTATTTTGTAGCCAATATGACGTCACATGACGCTGCTCTATATTATAAATAAATTACAGACATTGCAAAATAAAATAGTGAACGTGTTGTTTGGAACTAAACCATATAAAAGTACTAAACATATACAAAATCATAGGAATGTTACCAATATTAAAATTAAGAAATTGATAATAAACAATTTACTACTAGCAAACATCAAGTGTATCACATTGAAAATTATAAAAGTCTCAGAATAAAGAAAATAAAATATACAATCCGAGATGGACAAATAAATATGGTACAAGCAACAAGATTTATTATATACCAGTAATTTTTAAGCATTTAGTACATGACTTAATGAATTTTAGTAGTATAAAGGAGTTAAAACCTAAACTGAAAAACTTTCTTTTTAAAGGAGATTAAGACATGAAACATAAGACGTAATATAAGATATTGAAGATAATGAACGTAGAATTAGTGTATAATTTGTTGCAAATTGAAAATGAAGTGATTGTTGAAAATTTGTTGTCAGTGGTAGAGTTGATGTATTATTTCATGTTGTATTGCATCTTACACAAACCTTAAGACTTCAAGAATGATCGTCTATGTAAATAAACTATTATTATTATTGTTATAACAAAGAATAACAAAATAACAACAAAGAGTATTATGAGAATAAACATAAAATATATAATGTTAAAAAACAGCAAAGATTAAGGACAAATACTAGACGATACGAGTTAGCAAGATGGGTAAACAAATATGGATTAAGAAATAAAGTTACCGTATACCGTTGATATTACACTGTTTTAACACAGGTCTTACTAAATTATCCAGTATGAAAACCTAGAAACCGGAATTTAAATTTTTTTTACTTAATAATTGGTTTAAAAAATGGCTACTGAGTAATCAATAGAAATAAATAGACGAAGGAGATCCCAAAAATATCGAGACACACGCTAGTGTGTCGTCCGCCAAAATTAATGATAACATCCACGTTGTGTCTTATAGCTAAGCTAGTTTAGCTGTTTTCAGCCGTATGAGGATAAATAACAATGCGACAGAAAAGGCTGAAACTTGTTTGATCGGGAAATTTTGGTCACCTAACATAAAAGTCACTGTTATTGACACATCTTACCGTTTTATTTCTTGAAAAAATTACGTGAATAACGTTGAAATTTGCCTAATTATTGGTTACTAATTAATGGCTAACGCCATTTTTGTTTCACGAAAATAAATTCTTCCATCGGTGAATAAAGCTGGTTATTAGCCTCTTTCATAGGTATTGCTACGGAGGGTTGCCCTTTCCATATGGACCTTTCTAGTTACTCAAGTGTTTCAGGGGTTAGGGAACTCTAAACGACCAGATTGATTGTTATACATTGTTTTAAATTTGTTATTATGGAATGATGTCAATCAGCAAATGCCTCCTGCAGACGTAAACCATGCGCAATGGCTGGTTGGTGTGACGTCATCTTGAGTTAGCCAATGACGAACGAGAACAACGGCTGTTTGGCCGTCTGATTGGACTAGCCCAGTCACGTGATATACACGTCACAGCAAACAGCCATGGCGTGTGGTTTAGACTGAAGATAAAAGTGTACCAGCAAACCATAATTGATAAAGATACAAAACATTAAAAAAAAAAAGCTAAACTGAACTGCACAATACACAAAAGTAGCACGAAATAGCAAAACAAAAACTAACTCGTTTAATACTTAAGGTAAAAAAAAAAAGGTAGCATAAACCAAAGCAATACCGATAACGAAAACGGCAACTGTTTAAACGAGATAAGGTACTACACTAATAATACGAAAAAAATGACTGCTGTCCTCAAAAAGGAACGAAAGCATACAAAAAGAACAAAATGGACCAGAAAACTAAATGGGCATTTCCATCCCAAAATTTCTAAGCAAAAAAAAAATCATCAATTTGGACCAAAAACAGGTGATATCTACGCCAAAACAAAACTTGTTTAAAACTCCCGCCAAGCTTTTCGGCCGTATGAAATCGTGATATCAAACGCCAATCTCTTTCACCAAGCTAATCCCATCGACTAAGACTTCAAACGTTAAATGAAATAAGTTAAAATTGCATATAAGCAATTTTGATGTATTTCATTAACCTTCGAACTATTACCCGGTGTGATTAGCTTGGCGAAAGAGCTTGGCGTTTGATATCACGACTTCACACAGCCGAAAAGCTTGGCGGGAGTCCTTTAACAAGTTTCGTTTTGGGGTCGATATCTGTATTATTGACAAGTGAAGAAATGTACCATATTGTTTAATTAATGTTGATAACTTCAAATAGACGTAATTGTTGATATATTTAAACAAAATGTATTAGCATTATAGACTAGCTAACAAATTACCATAATGTTTAATTAATGTTAACAACTAATAGATATAATAGTGATCTATTTTAAAAACAACATGTTAACTGATTTCACACTCAAGTCTGTAAGAACTTCGTGCCGGTATACTTGAATAAAAAGCATTATTTTATTATTATTAAAACAAAAAAAACTAAATAAAGCAGCAAAGGCACTATTTAAGAATGGCTTGTAGCTCACAAAACAATGGCGGAATTTTTTTCAAGAAAAACAAGTTTGTACATTTAAACAATTATTCACCTACAGTGTCACAAAGTTTTACTGCAGTAAGCTCAATAAATATCTGTCAATAGGACTCAAAAAGGAATAATAACACTTGGCTCCAAACACCAGTTTGGAGAAACTCTTATGGCAATACAGGAATGGGTTTTGTGATCCTTCAGAATTTTAATGAAATTCCACTTATCCTCAGAACCATCAGTAGTACAGACATAATGAGAAAACTGATAAAAAAAAAACCGGATCTTTTTCGGAAGGAAGGCCCTTATTCTTGGCAATGTGAATAACCGATTTGTAAATAACATTAAGTAACTAAGATTTTTTTTGTCTATGTTCCTTTCGGTGCAATACAGGCATTTATTGCTTTGTGCTCTTTTTGTAAATACTGAATAAATTATTATTATTATTGTTATTATTATTATTATTGTTATATGTCCATATGCAATAAAGTATTATTATTATTATTATTAAAAAATAAAAAATAAAATGATAAAAGACAATTAACTTGCAAGCAGGTATGTATATTACATTAGAATAATGGATAATTAGAGTACACAATTAAAAGATACATTAAAATACGATGAACAAATAATTATTTTCATGAACAAATAATTATTTTCATGAACAAATAGGAATTTCATTGTTAAACATATAAATGATTCAATAACGCAGCGCCAAGTGTTGTTTGTTTAATTATAAGTGTTGTTTGTTTAATTATAAGTGTTGTTTGTTTAATTATAAGTGTTGTTTGTTTAATTATAAGTGTTGTTTGTTTAATTATAAGTGTTGTTTGTTTAATTATTGTGAATGATGATTATATTGGACTTGTACAAGCTGTTTTCACAGCTTCGAAAGTTACAATGCAAGTTGTAACTTATTATTGAATAAATCATTCTTATTATTATTATTATTAAAATTAAAGTAGCTGATCATTATTTTACAGCAATTCAGCTGTGGAATGATGACGATTCCAAAAACAAACAGGAAGCTAAAAACAATTACATACAACAGCTAAACCATAAAGGTATTAACTTACAATTAAAAAATTACAACTGGTGCTACTTGCAGTCATTTAAAGACCCAAATGAGATATACAAGAAATTGTTGGAAAAAATATTTATATTAGTAACATAATTTTGAAATTAAATATAAATAGGAAAAATAAAAACAAATTATAGACAAGAATGGATGAACCAGGAACTACTAGAACTAAGTATAAAAAAAAAAAAACAAGCTATGGAATATGATTTCAAAATTAAATATAACTAGTACAATACTAATGGAAGAATATAAAACCCTAAAAAAAACCATTGCAAAACCAAATAAAAAATACTAAAATGGGCTTTTATGCATCCTTTTTTGAAATGCGTAAATCTGATAGTAAACAAATATGGGACAAAATACACACAATTTGTGGTAGTAAAAAAAAGAAACTCTAGACCACCAAATAAAGAAAAATTTTCCTAAAATAGATGAACAAACACTCTGTAATAATTTTTCAAAATATTTTAATCAAGAAGTACCAACTCTCAAACAACAGAAAACGGAACCACAGGGGCGTGGAACTTGCAGTTACAAATATGACCATAAAATCAGAAGTAAAAAAACTACCATCAACTCAACTCACATCTCAAAACCGACTAAAAATGAAATTATTGCAATAATGATGAACTTTAAAATGAAGCAATTATGCGGGCATGATGGTTTTCTCCTGGAGTTTTTTGTTAACAATAGAGAACAAACTACAAACTTTATGAAAATCCTTATCGATGCTATTGTTGACACTGAACTGTGGTCTGATAACCTAAAAAAAACAAATAATAAGACCAATTTACAAAAAAAAAATCAATATGGCAATTATCGTCCAATTGCTTTACTACGAATTCTTAACAAAATAATTGCAAAATACTTCGCAAATTGCATTTATAAATTTTAAAATAAATTTCATCTATTGAATAAACATCAGTATGGATTTGACAGGGAATTGGAACTTTGAATGGACTTAGGTCTTACTAACAATACAATTTTAAATGCATTAAATACAAGTAAACACATTGGTGTAATTGCTATAGACTTGCTATAGAATTGCTATAGATAATAAAATACTGCGTTATAAACTACATGATGTTGGTATTCGTGAAAAATTATTTCACATTTTGGATAGTTATATGAATAATAGAGCTGTGTTGAAATTGCAGATAAACGAAGTGAATGGATGAATGTCCGATACGGAGTACCGCATGGTTCAATTTTAGGCCCTCTCTTATTCATTATTTATATTAATATTATTGAAGGAAAACTTCAAGGCTAAATTATTTTGTATACAGATGATATACTTTTAGTATATGTAGGGAAAAACCAAGAAATCATGGTTCGAAATCTACAAACAGATTTTAATAGCATAAAACAGTATTTATATACTAATGAATTATACATTCATAATGAGAAAGCTAATTTTATGTGTATAGCTACTTCACATACTGAAAAAAACATGGATCATACGCTCACACTGTGAAAACTGTAAAAATAATGATAGATGTACCAAATGCCCTGTAATTAAACAAAGTTGCATTATTAGGACATCTGGGAATTAAAATCGATGAAAATTGGAAATGTTATACACACATTGAAAAATAAAAAAAATTAGGACAATTATACCAACACTGTATATGGTCAACAGCACGTTTGGAACCAATATTAAGAAAATACTATACGATTCTTGGGTGCTTTCACAGGTCAGATATGCTTGTACCATTTATGGAACAACCAACAAACAGTTATATTGGAAGTTTACAACGTACTTTAAAAAGGCTGTAAAGGCATTGTTTGGTAATAGGCATACTATGTCCACAAAGGATATATTTAAGAATTACAAGCTTTTAAACTTTTCAAACCTGTATAAGCTCACTGTCATTACTAATAATTACTTTGAGTGTATCCCGCTTGCTATCATGGTGGAAGGTAGAGGAGCGGGGTATAATCGACCTAGTGTGGTATAATCACCTGATTATACACCGGGGGTGATTATACCCCAGTACCTTTTTGTTGTGCGCATGCGCAACTTACCAAGCAAAGCTTAAAACAGACGCCAACTCAAGTTAATGACTGCGGCTTTTGACTTGCATATATACCAGCTACAAAACTCGATGTATTCATTACGATTTTCGTATTTTAACATCACACTTTATAATTTTTTAAGCTAGTATATTATAATTTTTCTTTGGCAATTTATTGGCATAAATAATTTTAATTTTTACTGTATTAGTCTTTCAGTTTTTTGATCCCATGGTAATTATTAGCAAACGATTAAAAATTAGTACACACAGCGCCATCTCTCAGCAGATATCAGCAATGCGTAGTTTAAAGGGAGAAAGTCGCCGACGCAGCATCGTCTGCAGCATCGTTGGAGACAAATAATTTTATGAACTGATAAACTAATAAGCTAATAAAACGTAGCATTACATTATAAATATTAATAATAACACAAAGAATGTTTAGTCCTTTCGTTATTATTTATTTTGAATTGGGATATACTCCAATAAAACAGCCCTCTAGCTTTTGTGGATAATACGGCTAAAAATGTTTTCGCACTCAGCCTGTAACCAGACTAAAACTAACTCATGCTAATTAATTTGAAATTATACCCCTCGCGCTATGCGCTCGGGATATAATTGCAAAATAATTAGCATTCGTTAGTTTTAACGTCAGGTTACAGGCTTCACGCGTAAACAGTAGCCGTATTATCCATAAAAGCTCTAGGGCTATTACTACTGACAATACGTATCAAACTAAAATAAGAAGATTTAAGAGAAAAACAATTCGTCTTGGCTCCAGTTGCCTACTTGGAGAAAATCGTTTGGTAAAAGATGCCTTGAAATTATTATTTCATCCATACTAAATTATATTCCATTGCTTTTAAGAAAGAAGAAATGAACATAATTGACATACTTATTATGTATGTCAATCATGTGTAGTGACTGAGAGGTTCCAACAATTTACTCCGAAAAGTGAATGTCAAGTTTCATTTGTTCTGGAATTTCAGTTCAACCTTTCAAACAGGTAGTTCAATGTAAATTCATTGTGCAAAAGGTTACATTTTTAATTGTTCATTATGGATAAGGCTAGATTTCAGCCTGACTAAACTTTCATTAATCCAAACCAGGGAAATTAACTTTAAAATAAAATACGTACAGCAGTGGCTTTGTTGCAGTTTCACCCATTCTTCGGTATGATCGCACATGTAGGCCTCTCTCGGGGTCTCCTTGTTCGTATCACCTTCTTCCCTAGGCATGTCTCTGAGGAGAGTATAACAATCTCGGAATTGAACACTTCCTATCATCGGATGCACAACCTCTATCGCTTCTGACGGATCGATGTCATGGAAAGATGTTGAATTAATAACTTGTTTGCATCCTGTAGGAAAAGAAACATGAAGAAATAAATCATGAAAGGGATTTTCGACTGTTTGCTTTGTTCAAAATAACTGCCTGACTTGTTCCAGACAGATCATGATTGACATTGACATTGGGTGTTTTAAAGTGGCACTATCACCGATTGAAAGCAGACGAATTCTGACAACATCTAGCACTGTGTAGTACCATCTAGCGCTTGCTTGCACCGAGCGAAGGAATGCTTAACGGGATTTCTTTTAACGAAACAAACAAGCGACGACATCTTTAATTATTGAGTGAAAATTTGATTCGTCCTCGTGTACCTGCGAGCAAGCTATGAAGGTTAACAATGTCAATGTCGCTACATGGCGCCACGGTATTTTCGTTCGCATTTCAATCGGTGATAGTGCCACTTTAAGTTGTCCCCTATCACCTGTCTCTGGTGTCTGCAAGGTGCACACTGGTATTCGGTTACCGCCACACTGTGAAGAATTTGTGAAATGAAGCCTCATCCTCTACTGGATTTTCGACTGTTTGCTTTGTTCAAATTAACTGCCATAAGCTGACTTGTTCCAGACAGAGAATGATTGACATTGACATTGGGTGTTTTAAGTTGTCCCCTATCACCTGTCTCTGGTGTCTGCAAGGTGCACATTGGTGTTCGGTTACCCCCACACTGTGAAGAATTTGTGAAATGAAGCCTCATCCTCCACTGTATATCACTTAAAGCATTCTCACAACCTTGCAACACTTCTATGAAGGAGAAGAATGATTGTCCTAAGCAACTCCTACTCCCTCATTTTAGCTGCTTTTGTGCTTGCTATATTCGAAGTGTGCCAAGTTTGTGCTGTACACAGTGTGCCGTAGCTATATTTTTTCCTGGGGATCAACTGACAATCTTGACCACAGACAGGGACCGTAGCCACAATTTTTTCGCTGGGGATCAACTGATAGTCTTAATTACAAACAGTGAAATATGGACAGTGGAAATGTTGGCATTTGTGTTGTATAGTGTCATGGCTACAATTTTTTTTCCCTGGGGATCAACTGATAATCGCAACCACAGACAAAGAAATACAGACAGTGGAAATGTTTGCCTTTCTGTTGTACAGCGCCATAAGTACAATATTTTCCTGGGGATCAACTGATAATCTTTACCACTAACGGAGAAATATGGACTGTGGAAATATTGGCTATTGTGTTGTACACAATGTGCTGCAGCTTTAGTACTTTCCCTACAAATCACCTGATAATCTTAAC
>JAHWFP010040986.1:21363-34976 GCA_023313725.1 Lithobius niger
ACCCCCTAGTTGTGAAACCGACGGGCGAAGGAATTTACTTGGGGGAGTGGGGTCGCGGGAAAAACAAATTTTAGGGAGGGTCGACGTTTGAAAAAGGTTGGGCACCACTGATCTAGTCCATCATTAACGCCCTCACCCAGTTGTTACTAAATTTACTAAATACGCCCAGGGTGCTTAGTAAGAAACTGAAAAGACTGAAATAAAAATAGTAGCACAATCAGTTAATGATTGCATCACTGGATCTGCACTTAATCTTTTTTTCTTCTCATATCTTTCTAATACAACATCTTTATAAATACAACAATTTGTTAGCGCCCAGAGTGATAATGAAAGAAAGTCTGTTTTAACAATGGGCGCCGGGCGTAACGGGCCGCGAAGCCTTTCACTAGCGTGTGTTCTGGAAACTAAAACTAGAAAACAATCCATGCCTGGGTTTTCCTGCGTAGCGTTGCCTGGGTTTTCCTGCGTAGCGTTGCCTGGGTTTTCCTGCGTATGAATCTTTCTTCTCACAAATGCAGCGCAGGAAAGCCAGCAGTGAAGGTTGCCGTCCATAGTGAACAATTTGTGGGCTAGAAAAAATCGCAGAGCCTATATTTACGGGTTAAAAAATAACGGGAAAAGGGCTTTGCAGAAGCCAGAAAATTCTTTAAAAGGGCTAAAATTACTGTCCCTCGGAAACTTTGGAAACTTTGGATTCTCCCTCCCCATCATTTTAAAAATCTCGAGTTGGGTCCTGTACTTATAGAATTGTGTTACAGCCCCCTACTTGACTTGTGTAGGGGGGGGGCCGCCCCGCCAAAACTTTCATCCTGGATTCGTTACAGAGTGTTGTGCAGTTAGGCAATGTGGCTCAACATGGTGCACAATTGAGCAATGTGGCTCATAGGGCAGTGTTGAGTAATTTGGTGCCGCTTTGGATAGTGTTGGGCAATGAGATTGATTAGCTGTGGCTTAGTATGGAGCACTGGGCAACGTGGATCAATATGGAAAAAAAGTGTTGGCTACGTTGCTCAATAAGGAAAATGTAGTGGGACAATTTTGACTTACGACACAATCCGGAGTCCAAAAATGCCATTGACTCGGTGCTGGTCCAATGTCGTTGATTTCCGCATTTGAGTTTAGCTGCAACGGCTGAATTATCATAACCGTTGCACTTGTAAACCACTTCTGAACCAATCGATTTTGAGTTACTGTTGTAAACCACGGTTCCCAGTGGTGCCAGAGGCTCAGACATACATTCTATAATAAAATAAAACATTTGTTAAAGACGAAAAATGACAAAATAAGAGTTAATCAAATGCAAAATGTCTCCTTTATTATAGATTTCTGCCAAAACAAAATATGCTGGTACCAAGACCCTTACAAACGCTGTTGCCAGTAAGCCCCATTATATGTACTGTAAGGGTGGCGGTACTGGCAGCAAGACACTTAAAAAATGCTGCTGCCAGTAATAACCACTGTAAGAGAGCTGACTGGCAATAAGCCCCATTATAATGTACTGTAAGCACTTATTGTACTGGCAGCAAAAGCACTTAAAACGCTGCTGCCAGCAAGCTACATTGTGTTGTACTGGCAGCATGAATTCAAAAACGCTGCTGTCAGTATACCCCTCTTAGAGTACACGTAATAAGGTTTATTGGCAGCAGCGTTTTTAAAGGTTTTGTTGCCAGTACACAGTTATTATAGTACATACAATGGGGCTTACTGGCAGCAGCTTTTTTAAAGGCATTGCTGCCAGTACACCACTATCACAGTTCATAGAATGAGGCTTACTGGCAACAGCGTATTTAAGTGTCTTGTTCTGTTACACCACTCTCACAGTAAATACAATGGGGTTTACTGGCAACAGCGTTTTAAATGGATTGCTGCCAGTACAGCACTCTTACAGCACATATAATGGTACTTACTGGCAGCAGCATTTTCAAGTGCCTTGCTACCAGCATATTATGTACTGGCAGTAGCCACTGCATTCTTAAAATTATATGTATGGGAACCGATTTGAATTTCAAAAAATTACCCTGGTTAAGAGTTCAGTTACTCACTGCAAACTATCACTACAAACATGTAAGCTAATCTGAAGCTTTACGATGGCAGCGATTGGCTCTGGTGAATCTCGATGAACAGTAGATGCGAGTTCAGGAGTAAGCGAAAATTCTTGCGTTTTGAACTGCTACGACTCCACACCTTTTTACGACAAAACGAGGTCATAGAGACCGTAATTGCCGTTACCACAATTTAACTGCCATAGTGCACCAAGTTTCATCATCGTCCACCAAGTTTGCTATCATCAGCGCCATCATCCACCAACTTTCGTCCACCATGCTTCATCAGGTACCTTAGGTAGTAAGGAGTACTTTACCGAATCGGCACGTACTTGTAATGTGTCGCGTCATTTTAAGTTCTGCACCGTCTCAACACCTAGCAAAACCACTAGCGTGATCCACTAAAATGCAAAAAAGCTGACATCACCCACACTATTTGTTTCTATGTCAGCCACAGGTATATCCCAACCGACGTCACGCCTTGACACCACTGATGTATTTGCAAGGGATTGTGGGATACATCAGCCGCCACAATCCGAGGAGGTGGTTGACTTCCACCATACTTTTGAGCGAGCATAAGTTAACAGATCGGCTAACTCTGGATAGATCTATCAGTAATGCCAAAAGGTGCAAATAGTAACTTTGTGACGAATGTTGGACTCTTGCCTCTCTCTTGGGCATTTAGACTGCTGCGCTGAGTTTGCTGTGTTTTGGTGGTACCAAACTGTCTCCAGCAAGTCTGGTCTTTATGGATTGGATTGGTGGATTTGGGAGGTCCTGTCTGGTGAGGGACAGTTTACTCAACGATCTCGTTTTACATTCTCGCTGCTAGAAGCTAGTTGGAGGTTTCCTCGTGGAGCTGATTTTTTGTTAACATGAGGTAACAGAAGAGATAGGGTTGTTTTTAAATAGCACTTCTCTCATTGTTTTCGTTACCAGCGTTTTACCTGGCTTTCTTTTTATCCACGTTAAGGTTACCTGGTAACCTGAAAACTGGTCGACCTGGGAGAATGCAATTTTCAATAAAAAAATATTATTTAGGGGTCTGGACCAAAGGAAAAAGATTGAGGAGCAAGGGGGACGAGAACGAATATTATTTAAACCCAAGCCTGCTTGGTGCCAGCCTCTTGGCGACCCTAAGGACACCTGTCTTGGAAAGGGTCAGTCGCGGTACTCCATGAGACTCTTTAAATGAAGAGCATGGTTTTATTGCAAACATTGAAAGGAATTGATAAAGTTACACTGTTTTTACATAAAAGTAAATTTCTTTGTCAATAAATTCTCAACACCCCCAAAAACGGGTTCCAGTTTGTTTCACCGGGTCGGTGTAGGTCACAGGGTCAGTCGATCCACCACATCTGTCCAGGTCATTGTGCAGGAACAAATTTACAGGGATGGAGTGTTGGGGGTTGTTGCAACCCCCATCCACTCATGGACTTGTTGCAACACCCATCACTCGTGGACTGTTGCAACCCCCATCAGTTGTGAACTCTTTGCAACCCCCATCATTTGTGGACTGTTGCATATCCCATCACTTGCCTTCCCTGCGTGGACTCCGTCAGTTTTCACCTGGGCAAAGATTTTGTGCCTTGGTCTTAACCCCCTTGAACTACGACGCTTCAAAGCAGGCTTGATCCTCACATTTAGGATTATCCATTGCATGCTACCCTTGGACCTACCTTTCTTCGAATGAAGTGCTGTTATAGGTACTCGAGGGCACTCTCTGAAATTGAGAGCATTGGGATGCCACCTTGACTGTTGAAAGCATATTCATTTAAATCGTATTGTGGCCCCATGGAACTCTCTCCCTGAGGCTGTGGTGTCGGCGAGTTCGCTGGTTGCCTTCCGAGCGATGTTGAATAAACTAGATCTTTCCCGTTTCCTTGGGCGCTGCTATCAGTGATGCCACCTTGAGTTTTGCTTCTGTTGGACCGGTGTTAGTGACCGCCCCAGCGACCCTCCCGGATCTCTACCACTCTTCGTGGGGATGAAACCGATTATTATTATTATTATATGACCCTTCAATGTTTAGATGGTCGGCAAAATTATTTTTTTAAACTGAAACCCAACTGGTCATGCCAGCAAATTAATCGTACAATCTTGCCAAAATGCTTTGCCAAATTTCTGGTGTACACTCCGATATTTAGTCTTTCCAACATCCCTATCACCAGGTTCCACGTCAAACAATTTTCAGGACACTAGGTCCCGTGGGAACCAATGTTTGCGGTGCCAGGCCCCAGGTCAGCCAATTTTCAGGACACCAGGCTCCGTGCAAACCAAGTTTTAGGGCACCAGGTTATTTTGTGGCCAAATTGTGTATATTTATTTAATTAGTTTTTTGCATAAATTATATAAAAACTGAAGTTGGACTAACGTTTTTTTATGTAGGTGTTGTGAAGTAAAACAGCTGATTCAGGATTCCCATGCTGCATATTAAACTTTTAATTGTTCTAAATTTTCGGACTCTACTTTTGTCCTCAGGAAACAAGACTGGAACCTCACCAACATCTGCAAGGTTCCAAGCTAGTTCTCCCAAGAAGGATGAAAATTTAGAACATTATTTTTGAAGTTGGCTGTTCAGCAAGGGAATCCTAATTCACCCAGCAAACCTAAGACATCATTACTGTAGGTGGTGGGTCAGGGTTTGTTTGGACTCTGTGCATGGAGTAAAAAGCCCCCTAGTCCCACCATTTCGGTGGCAGTGGATGTGCTTAAACCCTGGTGAACCAGACGAAAATTTGACCCTAATGACCTGGTGATCTGATCCAGCTCAAATCAGGCAAAGAGTTGACCCAACTGACGTGGTGATCCGATCCAACTTAGACCCGGTAACCGAAACAAAAACTTGACCCAAACAACCTAGTGAATGGTGATCCAATCGAACTTGGACCCAATGACCCAGACGAAAACTAGACCCAAATGATCGGGTGAACTGATCCAACTCATATCTGGTGACCCAGGCGTAAACTAGATACGAATGTCCTGGTGGTTCCATCCACTGATCCAGACGAAAGCTTTACCAGATTAACCCAGTAATCTGATTCAACTCAAACCCAGTGATCCAAAGGAAAACTTGATCCGAATGATCTGGTGATCCAATCCAATTCAAACCTGGTGATCCACACGAAGACTTAGAGGTGAATGACCAGGTGATACTATTCAATTCACACCCTGCGACCAAGTTGAAAACATGACCTACAAGATGGTGATCCAATTCAACTCCAACCCAGTCACCAGACGAAGAATTGACCCGAATGAACTGGTGGTCCGAGCCAACTCAAATCCAGTGATTCGGACGAAAACGTAACCGTGATGACCTGGTGATCTGATTTGACTCAGGCCCAGTAACACAGACGAAAATTTCACCCAAACGACTTGGCGCTCCAATCCAACTCTGTCCATCACTCACTACCATGTGCGAAAACTATCGACCCTTTTGCCCACAAGCATTCTGGACTTTTTTGGACAATTGTTTGGTAGAAAGTAGCAGTTGGGCAAACTGGCTCAATAGTTAGCACAGCTATCTCATATGAAAGAGTTTTCAGGTGCAAGCCTGATTGCAGCAACCCTTGACATTTACAGGAAGGGAAAGGCCCCGTGATGCCTCATGGCAATTCTGGTATGTAAAAGATCCTAGGAAATTCTGATTGGAATTACCAACAAAAGTGCTCCTTTCTTCTTCAGCCGTGACGATTTTGACAGGGAGCATGTCATGCGTCCAGGTAGAAAGGACAACAATGTTTACCTTGCCGTGACAGTTTTTTTTGCCAATTTGCTGTTTGCTATTTGCTGTTTTTGCCAATTATAAATTATTAAATGATAATTTTTTCGGTGTCTGGTAAAGTGCAAGAATGAGATCACTTTGAAGGAAAACAGGTAACCAAAAAAGGGAAAGGGTAGGGAAAAAGGATTGTTTCCAAAAAGGTAGGAACTCTTCAAACTCTGTTGATTTAATCGAGATGACATGGTTGGATTAGAATCAGCGATCTTCGATGCTAGTGGAAGAACCATATCCGACACCATCTTGAAATGATTATTTCTAGAGAATACGATGCGAGAATGTTATAGAACACAATCATCCTACACTGAAAACAGCTAATACTCGGTAAGCCTTTATTATAGACTTATTCATGACGAAACCAAAACTACCGGACACTAGTTACATGTTCCTACTGTCTGGCCTATTACTCCCAGGCTACACGGTAGGAATATCTGAATAGTTTCGGCTACGTCGTATTAATAAGTCCATAATGAAGGCTAACCAAATATTAACTGTTTTAGTGTAGGATTATCGTGTGTTCCACAACATTCTTGCATCGCATTTTCTAGAAATAATCCGAAATATCAAGATGGTGTCGGATTGAAACCCACACTGAAACTCGCATTTCCAACTCGCGTTGATCCATCCAGTAATGAGAGTTCAGAAGTGACAAGCAAATGGGAACATTTTTTCGCCAAGATTTCCTATCTGATTGCCAGCAAGGCTTGCGTAGGAGGCTGCCTATTTATCTGGATGATTTCCCCTGAATACTACAGTATGTATACAGTAGTGCATGTTAGCATCCTACGGGATGGCCCCATATACAATTAAGCCTATATTTGAGTAATCGGCCGAACGAAAGGAGGCCTAATACTCGACTGAATTTGGATTTTGTGTGTCTGTTTGCATGTTTTTCTGTTCGGGTCACGATTGCGTTCGTAATTTTGTTCCGATTTGGTTGAAATTTACTGGCAAGAGAGCTTTGGCACATAAAAGAAACTAGTAAGAAGATGAAATTAATATATTTTAGGGATGCGGACCAAAATTGGAGGTAGAGCACTGGGCAGATATCATATAAATGGATCAGTGAAGCACTGTCCAGTGGAACACTGGGCAGAAATCCTAGAATTCTGCACTGTGAATATTGCACTAAACGCATTACAGGACCTCTTGCTTGGCCAAATAATTGGTCTTCAAAACTCACTTATTTGCCTAGTTAGGCATATAATTCGTATTACGAATATTTACTTAGTCATCTTTTGATACTTAGGAAAGGTTAAATTTGGCCCAGTACGCCAAGTTGTTCTCACCTATAGCCCGAAGTGATTCAAGAAACGTGTAAATAGTACCCCTGGTGCCCTATTGTGACATTCTGATACTGAAGGCTACAAGGATCACACGCTGTATAGATCAGTGGTTGTGAGGCGATGTTCTTGAGCCACCACAACACCTATAGGTGCAGTTCACTCAACTAACAATCCTATCCCTAGATTATTCTTCCTAGCTCAAATTCTTGCTATAACTATTACATCCTGGTTGCCATGGACTTGTACTACTGCGTGCATGTTCCCAATGGACGTCATAAATAGCTATCCAGGTATCGTAACAACGGCATCGCACTTCGCTCGCCACAAAATTCGTGCTGCAGGAATAGGAAGGAGCGTTGTGTAAATGTGCCCTACTCCTTGTCTTTTCCAACATAAAGGTTTCTACTTACCACACGGGCTTGCAAAAACCAGCTCCCACGTCAACTTTTCGGTACACATGTATATTTCCGAGTAGGGAGCCTCGTCATGATCAGAGCATCTGTAATAAGCATAGCTGTTGACGATGTAAGTATTGTTCCATATCTGGATTTTAGGCTTAGCTGCCAATGGAGGATCCCCGTGACACCCTGAAAACGGGGAGAAAAAAGCGGAGAAATAAAGTTATTTAATTACATTATCCTGCACTCGTTGTATTTCAGTTAGGCACAGAAAGAAACTATCGATAAAATACGATCACTTCTTTAGTAAGTATTGGGGTTAAGCTCATGAAAAAACATATACTGTCAAGGTACTCTCATGGAACAACAATACGCGATGGGTAGCAAACAATGTCCTAGGTTTCGCTCATAAAAAAACAAAAAGCAACGTCAACAAAAAACCTAGTCTCCAATAAGTGTGCAATTTAGCGCATGTGAAAACAAAAAATGCTGGCGTGTAGCTTATGCACAAACAAACAAAAAACATCAAGGGTAAGCTCATGTGAAAACAATAAGCGTCACGTAGCAAACAAGAGCCAATGGTTAGCTCCAGATCTCGAATATGTGCAGTGTTTAGTGCAGTTTTTAGAGCAAAATGATCCCAGGTATTTCATCTTCCACATAAAGATCCTAGGTATTCCCTAGAAAAATTATTCCTCTCCACCCCAAGATACCCTTAGCAGCTGAAAGGAGGTTAATTCGACTATTTCCCTTTTTTGAACAAAATGTGGGAGGTCTCAAACAAGTGTTGGATTTAGTTCATGTGAAAACAAACAGCACTGGGGCTTAACTTATTAAAAAAAAATAATCGTCATGGTTTAGTTCATGCAAAAAGTTAAGTGTAAGCACCAGATCTTGATTAGCTGCTGAAATTTAGCTCATGACTGTGATGGACTGACGGGTCTCGAGCCAAGTCGGGAAGATGGTGGCAATAGTTCTACCCCATCGGCGGTTGTTAGCGTTGTACCTCAAGGCTCGGCTTTGTGGCCGCTGCTATTCATAAGTTATCTCAATGATTTAAAATGTAACCAGCACCAAGTAATCTTTCACCTCAATGATTTAAAATGTAACCAGCACCAAGTAATCATGTATCTCAATGATTTAAAATGTAACCAGCACCAAGTAATCTTTCATCTCAATGATTTAAAATGTAACCAGCACCAAGTAATCATGTATCTCAGTGATTTAAAATGTAACCAGCACCAAGTAAACGTAGATAAGTTTGCCGACGATTTAAAAATTCGTGCAGTTATTTAATTCTAATGACCAGTGCCAGATAAAGCCTCGTAGAGGGCTGGTGCTTAAGCTTTATTTTACCCCTTCCCCCTCAAGTACTGCAAAAAAAAAAAGGAAAAAACAACAATTTTTTTTTGGCAAACACAGGAAAAGTAGTTTTTTTTAAATTTAAAATAGTACCTTATTTGATTTTTCCGGTGACCATGAGAAACCCTTGAGGCCCTTTTCGGCCTGTGAGCCGGTGCTTCAGCACCTAAAGCACCCCCCTTAATTCGACCCTGCTAATGACAGTTCAGCGCTTTATGCCGAGATAAAATGTACCCATGACTGGGCTAATATCTGGTAATTACCAATCTATTTGCTTAAATGTCAAGCTTTTCATATTGGATGAACAAACCCAGCCTTTTCATACTCCATATCAAATCATTCGCTGACGGACGTATCCGATATTCGCGATCTTGGGTACTGGTTTACGTCAGATCTCAAAATTAATCATCTTTGCACTACAGAAGATAACAAGAACAGTTTTTGGGCGTCGTGCTGTAGT
This sequence comes from Lithobius niger, assembly GCA_023313725.1. Taxonomy (NCBI): domain Eukaryota; kingdom Metazoa; phylum Arthropoda; class Chilopoda; order Lithobiomorpha; family Lithobiidae; genus Lithobius; species Lithobius niger. Next base: position 30,693 of record JAHWFP010040986.1, read on the forward strand.
AAACCGGTGCTTCACATCCAGAAAAATTGAAACAAAGGTCTGCATTTTCAAAGTGTTTGTTCATTCCCTGCTAGAATTTTCAAGTCAGGTGTGGTCGCCATCATTACTGAGGACATCGACCTCATAGTCTGCCCAGTGCCGCATCACAAAAAGTCTCCCCAGGTATAAAATGATTTATAACACCGTGCGGACTTACAGAAACTAGGCCTTGATTCCTTCGAACTACGCACACTAAATTCAGACTTGTTGCTTGTATACAAGATGGTTCTAAGAAAAAACGCCCCTAAAAAAAAAATGCCCCCAGGAAAAAACGCCCCTTGGAAAAAAGCCCCCAGGAAATAATGTCCTTAAGTAAATGATTTTTGGTTCGCATCCCCAGGTTCACCCCATTTCTTACCAACACTTCCGAAAGTAGTAAGGTTCAAAATTGAGCTGGTTCGGGGCGTCGGACGAACGTCTAACTGGAAAATCGTCTAATGGGATTATTGTCTAAAATCTGTCTAAATAAAAAAATCTGGAAAAGCACCTAAGCAGAATATCGTATAATGGATAATTGTATAATGGATAAACGTCTAACTGGATTATCGTCTAACTGCAGTTTCTGATGTTATATGTATAGTCGCAGCGAGCGCGGCAGCGCGAGCGAGGCAGGCATATTAGACGATTTTCCATTATACGATTTTCCAGTTAGACGCTTTCCGTTATACGAATTTCCTGTTAGATGATATTCCGTTATACTGTTTTCCGTTATACGTTCTTCCAATTATGCGATTTTCCAGTTAGATGATTATCCCTCGCCCTGCTGGTTCATCTATACAAGCATTAGTTTGCCTCTGATGACGTAAGGCTCCAAGAAATTTATTTAAAAAAAAAGGTAGCAACTGTGAGCAATTCCACGCCCCGAGGACAGATTTCTCTACTAATTATTACCTATATGACACCCTGTCCGCTTGCATTACAGTGACACGACGTAGTGTTATCACCATACTTTTGTCGTTTTCATTGTTATAAAACTCGACAATAAATCGGATACAGTATTGTTGTAAGTGTCACTTATTGGTACACTTTTACAGTTTCTATGCTATCCTGTCAGCGTTCATATTGTTATAAGTGTCAGAATAAGTTACTTATTGGCTACACTTACAACAATGAACAATAACGCCAACCTAAATGTTTTATCACGTAGGCAGAGAGAAGGTCAAACAGGACTTTCGCTGCCAAGTTTTGACAAAAATAATTTCAAAGAACAACAAAGAACCATACCGAAGGCTTCATAAAATAACGGGCTTGTTTTGTGTAAACGCTAACACGATTCTACATTAGTTTTTCATTTTGGCAACCAACATTTTCAAGAACCTAACGAAAAATTTGATAATTTGAACTCAACATATCACACTCGCTGTGCTAAAAATTTTCACGTAAATATTTAGTTAATGCACAAAACAAGAGTAAAGCTAGCCCCCCCCCCCCCACCACCATTACCTGCAGCATTAATTAATGTTCACATTAGCTGCAGCATTATCCTCGACGTCATCATTATAGAAATCGATTAATTTGAAAACTCCCAAGTCAGGCTCCATATTGAGAACACGGAAGAATGATTCGACAAAGAAACGCGCCAGCGTAGTCTCGTGGTTATTGTTGTAATAACATTGTAGCGGCCAACGATTGTTGAACGCCAGGAATTGTTGAACCAAGAAAAATGACATGAAAGAACTCGAATCCATTCCACAAACGGAAAAAAGTATTTAAAGTATGGTGATAAATTAGTTATTGGTATACTTTTGCAAGAATGGTCCCTCTATACGTGATTTATTGTGATAGTTTTGCTTCCTCGGCTCTTAACGCCTCGGCTTAAGCCTCGGAAGAACAAAACTATCACAATAAATCACGTATAGAGGCACCATTGTTGCAAAAGTATGCCAATAACCACTACTTTTTGTATACAACTCTATGATGGAGCCTTAATGGGTTAGCTGCAAGGGGCACTGCAGAGAGAAACAGAAGGGCGTCATACTGAAGCCGATGCAGTGAAGAGTGATTTCTTAGACCTAAAACGTTCGATTTTTGTTGTTGAAGAAAATAACGTTATTTTAAGCCTAAGAAATCCGCTCTTCCGTTGTTTTTCCCTCCGTTTTTATGTAGTGCACCTTGTAGTTATGCCCTCCAAAACCCATACTGGTGCAAATATGGCGGCAAATGTCATTGATCTATACACCTTAGACAGCCTTGTAAGCATTTTCACGTGCCCAGTAGGGATTCCTCTAGAAATTTGTGCCTTTATGACACTCGTTCCGTTTGTATTTGATTTACTTAAAAGATATACTGTTTGCTTAAAAACTGATAAGACTTAGTGAGATTAAAATTGTGGGTGATTCCGCGGAGATAGTCTAGAATAGGAGACGGTGTTCTGGAGCCACAGACTTTTTGAAAAAGAAAGACGGCTAGCTTAAGGAGAAAAAATGGCTAAGTATGTGAATTTTAAACGGGGAGAGTTTAGTAAATACGCAAAGATATTATTTAAATAAACATCTTTGGGAGCTGTAACTCATTCGAAGCAAACTAATGTTCGTACAGATGAATCAGCTCAACTATGAATCTCACTGGGTGTTTTTGACGGTGAAAGTTTAGTTTAAGGGAAAAAAAGCTAAAAATGAATTTTAAACGGAGGGTAAATACGCAAAAAAAGTGGTTTTTTTTTATAACTTTCTTGAAGCATTAAGGTACCTGATGCAAACTAATGCTCGTATACATGCGCGATCTTATATCTGAGGGTCAGCTGCAATGACCACGACTGGGTCATTTTTCCTACATGGGGGCTTTTTTTCCTGGGGGCGTTTTTTCCTAGGGGCGTTTTTTCCTGGGGGCGTTTTTTCCTGGGGGCGTTTTTTCCGGATACCATAAGGGATACTTCATGGTCTCGAAGGCACTGACCTCCCTCTGTTCGATCGCTCTATACGCGCTCAACTCATGGTCATTCCTCGAAGTTAGTTCTTCCATTGGCTAAAACAGACTGTAGATGTGCTTACTTTTCTACCAGGGTGGGCCCAGCCGGGAATTCCCTCATAGAGAGGATTGTTTGTACTAAAAAAAAAAACGTCCACGAAACTAATTATAAGTTTTTGAAAAGACCAGATTTTGTTTCTGCGTAGACGTGGGCTGCTAGAACTTTTGACCACACCTTCGGTCATTCTGTTAGTTTGTTTTGCTTCGCATAATTTTTACATAACGTAATAGCTTGTTTAGTTCTTAAATGCGGACTTCGGGAGGACAATTGAATTGTATCCGCGATTGTTTGCCACGATAAAGCAGCTGCCTACAACAATGCAGAATCAATTAACCATCAAGATGACACATGGTGAAGCTAGACGCACGCTAGTGTGCTGCCAAAAAAATAATATACTTGGGACAAAGCTAGAGCGGAACATGAACAGTATACGCATTTCTAATGTCCATTTTTTCGCAAACCAAAATCGGTGGACAGTGAACATACCTTACACGTGACAGAACAGACCGTAGCAATTACAATAAAAAGCAAGCGAAAAAAGCCAGCAAATTAACTGAACAAAAAACGTCTTTGCCGTTTAGAAAAAAAAGCATTAGAGGTCGTATCCCCATACTTACAGCAGTGAGCATACATGTACGTCAGTAATCAAACAAACAACATGGTGGGCTATTTCACACACAAAAATACACCCACAAAATACAACATATAAACCCACAAACACATACAACACACACGCCATAAACCCCAAAATGCCTAAGTGCCGGCGCACACGTGCGTTTTTTTGGACGCTGCGGCGCTGCGGCAGTGACGCATCCAATCAATGCACACATACGTTTTAATAACGCGCGTGGCACTGCGGTGCCGCTTCCGTGACGTACATGCGCGTTCGGTTCCCTAACCTCGTGTACAAAACATTATAGTTTAAAACCAATGAGACGATGTTGCTTCTTTCGCCTACCTCGTAAACAAAAAATATATTTTAAAACCAATGCGACGAATTTTGGTACATTTATGTACTAATTTAAGACGGACCAGGGGAAAATGTTATACATCCTTTGCAGATTAACTAAAAAATTCGGATAAGTTCTTTAATTACTTCCCAATGAGTTTTCAATCATTTCTGCAGCAACATTTCACATTTCAGAATAGTTCTTTACTCCCCCAATAAACAATTCCATGTCTATTTCTTCGAAATTGGACGCCATTTTCGGAAACGCGTTTGCGGTAAACGGAGGACGTGTGCACCGCTCAAGTCATCCAAGGTACTCAGAGACGCA
>JAHWFP010040987.1:0-12611 GCA_023313725.1 Lithobius niger
ACGTACTGTAGATTACATTTTATGTTAGCTCATTAACAAACTGCCATTTTACATTTAAAATATTAATACTTTTCAGAAATTATGTTCCAAGAAGTAGTGAGTAATCAAATATAAAAAACTCAAAAGTTGTATTCGTTAAATAGGCCTAATTACATTTTTTTAATTTTAAGGTTGGAATTTCCATAGCTGGATTGGAGGAATAAGGATAAATTCTACGTGGTTTTGGGCCCCGGAGATGGAAGAGATTAAACATTTTCATTGGTGCACCAATTGGCCAGTTCTTTTTGATGGTTACGATTATCTTGATAGCGTTACTGTACCACTCAGATCGGATATACTATGTTGGACGAATAAACCTAACCAGGGACGTCAGGAATACATATGTCAAGTACCAACACTTGGTAAGTTTAAGTTGTACTCGTGTAAATATAGATAGAAAACAAAAACGTATGAAGCTTCCAGACAGCTTCGATAAATCCTTACCACGCAGATGTTGTTGGTTTAATTCAGGCATAGCAAATCGTACAAGACAAAATCGACGCCATCTTCTCCTGCTTCTCCAAGTCTTACAATTTAGGCACTAATTTCTAAAAAACACTGTCTAGATACGGCCGCGTTACCAGCATGAATAGCAGGCGCTACTTCTCCCCCCCCCCCCTCAATATACATAACTCCTCCTGGAGTTACAAGAACAGTTTACACATTATCTTATTAAGTAATAATTTTGTTTAGTATTCCCCTAAAATTTATATAAAAGTAAAGGTCCTGTAAATATGTTAACATGAAAATTCACTGAAACATGTTGTATTAAAACCATCTCGTCAACACCTACCTTACACAAATTTGAATTCCTTCCACGTCGCCCTGACCCAGCACCAAATTCCCAAGAGTCTGCAATGAAATGTAAACCTATCACTTCCCCTAATTATCGAAAAGCGGTGGGTTTCCAGTGTGTAAACAGCTTACATCGGCCGATTAATTATTAACAGCAACAAAATATCACACAATATCACAACAATGGCAAGCAAAAGAAGGGAGACCACTCAAGTTGTTTCTGGTTTAATTAAACTTGATTTATTCAAAGTCAAAGTGCAGGGTTAGGGTTTAGATTGGTTCCCTCTTATCCGAAGTTAAAGCACTCTTAGCTAATGCTATTATCGCTACTGGGGCATCCTTCCCAAAGTTAGGCCTAGATCTTAGTCAAAATGAGCTACGCTAACTTGCCTAAGTTCAGCATGAATTCAATTCAATAATCAGATTTCTACTTAGCTTATAACTGTTGTCAGGTCCTAGAGTTGGGAGCTCTGTGGCAGGCAACCTCTCTGCGTCTGAGTTGGGCTGGAGTGAGAGAGCTGCTCTAGCAGGTGGGCGTTTTATATACCCCAGCAGCTAACTGTTCCAATAGTAAAGGTAGAGCTGAACAAGTTGGGTCTCGAACACGGACTAGTTCCAATATTAGCAATGAGGTAATGCTCTGATCTTTAAGAAGTATCTAGATAGCTGATACTTGGCAGTTTGCTTGATGTGCAAGGCTGAGGCTGAACTGAGTAAGCAGGAATGCTTAGCGAACTAAGTTATTTATTAATTTAATTGCCAAATGAACGTTGTATAATACAAGTCGGTTTAAAAGGAGCGAGATCGGTGATCGATAGAGTATCGGTAGATACGGTTATCGGTTACCGATATATCAGTATAAATTAAAGGATTAAGCCAAATGCAATATATTTACAGAAAGCATGCACTTCAAGGCCCTTAAACAAGGAAAATCGGTCTTTATGTAATGTGGCATCAAGTGGACAACTCCCGGAACCCTTATGCCCAGTTCGGTCGATCTTGTGGTATCCCCCGAGTGCACATAAAACACCACCCCAGGTACACAACGTCCCCAAAGTCACATCTCCACAGAACAGTCTTGTAACCATCGCGCACATTGGAAACAATAGTCTGTGGAATTCCCATTCCCTGTCGACGCCTACCCTCCAAAACACTTCTATCGCCCTCTTACACCTTTGCCTCATGGATACTTCCCTTTTACAACAGTACCATCAGCACGATTCATCCCGTTTACAATATGTGTAATGGTAATAAAAAGGATATATTAAATATAATGAATATTAGCACTGATATAAAAAAGACGTGCACGAAAGTTTATGCACATGTCGTACGTCGCACAACACGGAAAGTTTGTGTCACACTGTGAAATTCCCGGACAGTTTGTGAATCTCGCTGCTCACGTAACATCTGTGAGGTAACACTTCACTTTATTGCTGCTCATCGTCACTGCTGATCTCGATCGTATTCGGGTCATCTAGCGCTGGCGCCACAACAGTATGTTGAACGTCGAACAAGAGTGTGTTGCGAATTTCGTGTCCAGCTGCTACCATGACTGCTGTCAGATGATACGGATTCATCGGCTTCGCTCGATGTACCTGGCGCCCAGTCAGTGTGCGTCGCGTTGGACACTGGCACGTGTCACCGCTGCTAGCACCTTGCTTCTCGTCGGAACTCCCTTCCAACGGATCAAAATACGGGAAGATGTTACAAACGCGCTCATTACATTCCTCGTTGGGATTTTGCACGTTGCACGAGAGATGGTTGTTCTTGGACTTGCGTTTAACAACTCTGTACGGCCTCTTGAAAACGGGTGTCAACTTCTGGTTGAAACTCTTCGCAGCGTCAGACTTGGGATGAGTCTTGGCCTTGACCAAATCCCCGATGGCAAACTCGACATTCCGACGATTCTTGTCGTAGTTCCGTTTGCCTCTTCTTTGCGACTCGTTGTCATTTGCGAGGGCCAAGTCATATGATTTGAGGGTTGCTTCCTTCCGCAGTTGGCGTTCCTCTCCTTCGTTGTGTTGCTGTTGCTGATTAGGATCTTTGCACAACATGACGTCATCGAGCGGTCCCTTTGGGTCCGTCATATACAACATGAAGTAGGCGCCGTGCGCAGTACCCACTGTATTTCTGGCAGCAACGTTCCCCATTTCTTTTCGTTATTGCGAACAAAAGCTCGGATACATGTTTTAATCGTTCGATTAGCTCTCTCGGTACTGTTCGATTGCGGGTGGTAGACAGTACACATATGATGGTCCACATCCCCATGTTCCAACATTTCTTTGAACATTTCGCCAATGAATGCTGGTCCACGGTCGGACACTACAAACTTAGGGTACCCGTGGTGGTCAATCCTTCAATTTCTTCAATTTCTCAATTTCTTCATCTGCACTGCTGCTGTCTTTGCCGTGCAGTGACGAGTTGGGACAAGTGTCACCCATCGAGTGAAATAGTTAATCACGACGAGGATGTACTCGGCAATCTCCCGACGAAATCAATTCTGACTCCCTGGAATGGCTTGGTGACGGTGGTTGATTCCATCACACCCTGTCTTCCTTTGTTGGATGACTTCGTCATTTGGCATGTATCACAAGACCTCATGTAGCATTTGACATCCGCAAACATTATCGAACAGTAGACAATTCCTCCCAATCTGTGCATTGTCTTCTCGACTCTGAGGTGACCCGCCGTGGTGGTGTCGTCCACCTCGTGGATGATATTATGTCGCAAGTCTCATGGTCAACGGTCCTCAGCCCATTATCATTCCTTCGTCGTCTGCTATGTCCGGTGATTCCTGGTAGTATAAGATACTATCATGGATGACAAACGAGTCTCTGCACCTCTTTCGGAACCTTCGGTCACCTTCTTGTCCTCCCTTGCACTTCTTCTCGTCACTTAGACCCATTTTGTCTTCACGCCGTCGACGTCCACTTCTATGCTGTTCTTGAGCTGGCTTCAGCAATGGTTCGGTGACACGCTTGCAGAACTTGTCGTTAGCATGCATCTGTCTGACGGTGTTCTTGTTGACTTGTGGAATTCCTCCGGCTATCCGAATCGCAGCGATTATTGGGTTACGCGATAATGCATCGGGAACTACATAGGATTTACCCACCTTGTGGATCACGTCGAAATCATATCGTTGTAGCGTGATTGCCCAGCGCTGAGTCTTTGGTGACTGCTTCTGGTTCATTAGTACATATTTAAATGCTATGTTGTCCGTTACCAAGATGAATTGCCTTCCCTCAAGGTAATGATGCCATCTCTCAACTGCTGTCAAAGCTGCGCGGGCTTCTTTCTCAAACGTTGATGTTTTCTTTTGCGCCTCGGTGAATGTTTTGCCATAGAACTCTACAACTCAAGGCCCATCGTCGTACCGTTGGGTGAGCATCGCGCCCATGCCTTCGTCTCAGGCATCCGTCTCGACTCGAAATGGTCTGACGAAATCGGATAACTGGATTGCGTAGAACTGCTTTGATCAAATTCTTGAATACTGTGTCGCATTCTGGAGTCCATTGGAATGGTGTGTCGAGCTACAACATCCGCAAAGATGTCTAGAGTCTCTTCGACATTTGGCATTGGTTGGTTTTCCTTGATGTCTGACTGTTCAAACTGCAAAGATCATTGCATCCCCTGTAACCCCCATCTTTTTTAGGTTTCAGGAAGTATGGTGCTGCCCACTGACTTGTCGTGGACTCAATCAGGTCATGTTGAAGTAAATGGTCGAATGCTTCTTCATCTCGACACTCTTCTTCGGCCCTGAAATGGCTTTGCGTTCTTGACCAACTTAATCTCGTGTTTGGCGAGATGTGTTTGGCCTGGTCTGTTGCAGAATAGCTTTGGAAACTGTTGCGTCAATTCCTCCATTTCAGTGTATTGTTCTTCAGTCATGAGGTTGAATTCAGTGACGGTGTCGCCTGAAGATATTTTCCACAATGGTAAACGTTTGACTTTTGGTACTCCATAAGATTCATTCAATGGTACCCATTTCCTCCAGTTCGCACCGAAGTAACCTCTCATGTTCTTGGGATCGATTACGAGTCCAACCTGATCTAAGAAATCAAGTCCCAGCACGATGACTGTTGTCAAAGTGTTCCAAGATTCCAAATCATAGTGTTCCTTCTCGGTCGTGGCAGTTGTAGTCAAGCATCATCTGCCCACTTGGTCGTATGACTTGTCCATTTGCAAGGGTTATGTGGTCTTCATCCCTTCTTGCTCCTTCACGAAGCCGTTCTTTCAGCTTGTATGCATAATGTCGTGAGACATAAGAGAAGATAGCACCAGTATCTATGAACTCATTCCTCTCGTCTTTCTTTAGTTTAATATTTGTATATGAAGTTGGAGACGTGGCTTGTCGCTTCGTGCTGTCGGATTCATGCACGACCTCGACATGTGGCTTAGCAATCCACAATTATAACAAATAATCTGGGACATGTCTCTCTTCTTCTTTACTTTTCAAGCAGTGGAACTGTCATGAGGTGCGGTATCATCACCCATGCCCTCGTTTTGAGTGTTCGGCGAATCCGCTTACTCATTTGCTGGTTTAGTTGCTATGTTGACAGTTTTCGTACGAATTTCCACCTTCACGCCTTGTTTGGCTTGCTGTTGTCTAGGTGGTGTCTTCCCACTGTGCTGCCGCTGGATCGCTTTGCTTGAAGTCATCTTTGGCAGTTTTCGTGCAATTTCCAATTATTCTTACACTGTGGTGGGCAGTTTTGCTAATAATATCGGTCGGTATTGGCTTGATGCGCCATGAATGATTTCAGTTATCATTTCTTCCTCGAGTGGTTTCTGTTTCATCTCCTCATAAAGTGCTAACGAAATACTGATGTAGACCGTGAGCAATTGTCCAACCTTCTGCCTTGTGTCACGAATCTTCCACTGGATATCGAAGTCAGGATCTCTCTGGTCGAAATCCTCCCTGAATTTCCTCTTTAAATCTTCCCAAGAAGTAAAGTTTTTGTGCTCGTCCTTCCACCATGCTCTGTGTTCTTTATATTTCAAAGCTGACTGGACCGCCTCTTTACAATCTATCCCCATCAAGCTTCCGCGCTGTGACGTATAGATCCATGCTGTCTGTCCAATCTTGCACGCTGGATTCTTGGTGAAGTAACGGCGAATTTGGTTTTGGTGTCGACATTGCATTCACTATTTTGTCTGCAATGATATCGGCAATCTCCATAATCGGTTGTTCTTTCTGAATCGGTGTGCCAGCATCTTTGACCAGCTGATCATCCGTTTGTTCGTCCGTCAAATTTTTCTTGCTCGGTGACTTGTCGTCGCCGTCGTTGTGGTTGATGTCTGTGAATGACATACGCCATGCGGGTGCTCGTTGCTGAGTGGACTGGCTTCCTTTGAAATTTCGAGGCTCTCCAGTTGTCTTTGCAAATCTTGCACGGTGCTCGTAACTTTCGAGAACTTCTCCGCCATGTTGTTTAAGTCATCCTTCTGCTCTTTTCGATCATTTTTGACTATAGCCGCAAATTTAGTCATCCAACTCTCCACTGATGCTGATAATTGCTTGTCCCTGCATTCCATCTTGTTGTCTTGTTCTGCTAAAATCTTTCTAAATACTGACGACAAGGTATGTTGCTCCTCCGCGTCCTTACGTTGACTACTCTGCCACATTCGCTGAATTCTGACATTCTGGCAACGCAATTACAATTCGTCCAATTGCTCATGTGTTTCGGCTAGTCGGTTAAGTAATTCTGCGTTTCGCAAGTCTCGCGATCCTCTGTTGTTTGGATCATGGTTGAATCGTTCATCTTCATCCCATCTGAAGAATGCCGCCCTGTCATCTGGACTCCTGGTTGCTTGTGGAATGAATTGGTTCCTCTCTGAAAACTCGTCGTGTTGGCTCACTCGGTTATGGTGGAAATCTTTGGTTCGGCCTAAAACTGTCGCTGGTTTTCGGCTTTATTCCCCGATTTTCCTTGCTGGCTTTAAATTCCTTGCTAAAACATCTTCTGCCCTGAAGTGACCTTGCCTTGAGCTCTTCGGTTGGTCCCACCGACCTCTGTCGTGTCTCATTTCCACTCGGTCCATCCTGCATGACTGTTGCACTTAAAAGACTCGTTCAAATCCTGTATAAATTCATCTTGATTGCATGCAAACTCTGCAACTTCGGATCTATTTTCAGAACCATCGCTAGTTTGTTTGCTTGGGGTGATTGACAATTTTCCCTTTTGCAACATTGCGTTTGTGCTGCGAACTGACTGGTGTATAATGCTTAGGTGGTCTCCTACTTCTTGCTGAGAACCTCCTAAATTTATTTCCTGCAGCGCTCTGTCTTCTCATAGCATACGAGTGTCTGTTTAATTGCATATGAGATATGATTGCATATGGTGGTGCTGCTCCATACATTCGCCTATTAAACCACCATCTTTTTACTGTGTACAGCAGCCTATATTCATGCACATTGTGCAAACAGTCTGAAAATGTCCGACAACTGTAGCCAAATCTCGTGAGAGAGAAAAAAAAAGAATTCTCGCTGCACTCCACTGTGTACACAATCAAGCAGACAGGATTCTGTAGGGGCCACGGTGCTGTCATTGAATTCAGAAAGAAGGATCGGCCAACAGGAATGATGACAGGACGTTTCTAACCAATGCTGAAAAGACAGGAGGAAGCCGGTTGAGGCTCACACAAATTTCGGCAACAACAGCAACATGACGCAACCAATTCAGACCGGTTCGGCAGTGGTCGTCGAGAGCGCAGTGGAGACATCCAAAGTGAAGAAGGAATGATGGAATTGGGAGTCGCGTGGAGGACAAGAGATCCAGTGAGAGGAGCAGGCGGAAGCGGCTGAGAATGCCGAAAGGAGAAGAACGTCAGGAACAATGACACAATGGCGATGTAAGCCCTCCAGGCAAAGCCGGACGTTCAGAGGTCGTTGTGTGCGAAAGAGCGTTACATTCAAAGAGTTCAAACACAACAGAAGGGCGGCATCATCGGTGAAATGGGCAACACGGTCAAAACCGGCCGCCTAGTGGTCGTCGGTGTGCGAAAGCAAGTGGTGGTCGTAGCGTCACGCAGAATCCGGCTTCTTCGGCGAGACCAACTTTTCTTCGGGTACAAGAAAATCTTGCGGGTACAGCAGCAGAACGAGCGGCCGTAGGAACGGCAGCTTGAGACAAAAAGATGGCGAACTTTCCGAGGCCGTATGCTTTATAGGGAGGGCCGCGCATGCACGGTAGGGTCTCTGAGCCAGCTATTCAAGTCTCAAGCGTCAAGCAGCATCGTTAAGACAACAATGAAAAAAGTGACAGGTATTGCACTTTTACAGCATAAAGAAACTAAGTTTGGTGTTGCGTACGTCACAGTAACTCAAAAAGTATTTATTTATTTATTCAGTTTATTTGAAATATTAAATGGTTGTATTTAGTTGTATTTGATTGTATTTAGTTGCCTGTAGGGTTGTATGGTTTGACATTTTTGCATCATGGCTGGAGAGAATATTGGTATGTGTGGAGAGCTAGCCTGATGGGAAGGCTGGTCTGCATAGCTTGTGTTGCTTAGAAACAGTGGGTGGAGCCTAGTTTGAATGTGTTGGCAGTTGCGAATGCTCAGTAAGGCTGAGCTAAAGCTCTTGTTTTCAACTCCGTATATATATATACTGTGATTAGGCTGAGTTTTTCATAATAAAGAAACATGTATACCATCAGCGTCGCTCTAATAAGTGTAAGAGTATATCTAGTGCTTCTTTTAGATGTTTTAGTGTGATGCTGATGGTTTGTATCCGTAACTTGAATGTTTAACCAATATTTAATACTGGTATATATATTATTTTTTTTGAAGATATTTCGTATATACTAGCCGAAGCCCATATTACGCACGAGTAGGGAAAGACAATTTGGTGAAATCTGACACACGGACAAAATGGCTGAACCCAGTAAACCGGAAGTACCGACATTTTTCAGTATTGCTGCCACACCATGTAAACCGGAAATGCCACCATTTTGGAAGATGTCTGCCCTTCCTGTCTCCAGCTTTTTCTTTTGTATCTCTTGTTCTATTAGACCGATTTAGTTATTCTCAAAGTCAAATTAAACATAATTAAACGCTGCATTCTTTTCATCCAATAATTTATTGAGCTAAATCCAGTATTTTATTGCCAAATTTGGGAAAAAAGAAGATGGCTGCCCTTCGTCGCTTTAAGATGGCTATTTTTTCATTCATATCTCTTGTTCTATGGAACCGATTTGGAAATTTTTAGTAAAAAATTACAGATAATGATATAGCTACAAATAAGTTCTGTTACAATGATTTTGAATATTTAACTGTTTTAAAATTACTAGAAGAAGCTCGTCCTCTGGACGGGTGTAATAAACGTGTGTTTTTTTCTGTCTTGCGTATGTCCATGCTTCATCTAAGTAAGATTCTTTAATCACAATTTTGCACATAGTGGCTGATCTTCAAACACTGATCTAACAAATGCTGATCTTCGTTCGCTTAGCTCACTCAGTCAGCGCATCTCCCTTACCACTGTAAACCCTTCTTGCCTCTTGTCTTCTTGCCTGTGGTGAAACCAAATTTGTGTAACAGGCACTGTGAACGACTGCTTATTTCCAGTTTGGCATCCTTCTTCCCCTTTGCCTTTTCGTGTTTATCGTGTTAAAGTTGAAGAGAAAAAACATGTCCGAAATGGCACTGTGAACAACTCTGGACGGGCGTAATAAACGTGTGTTACTGTCTGTCAAGTGTATGTCCATGCTTCATTAAAGTAAGTTGCTTTAATCACAATTTTCCACGAACGTGTTGAAAATGAAGATTACTTCCCTTAATTAATGCAATACAGTTTGTGAACGTAGATAGATTGACACGAAATCCCAGGGTGTTACGTATCCAGAACGTCGTTTAGTCCCAGGCATTCTAGGGCATCCCAGGACAGCACCGTCTAATTAGTACATTACTTGCAAAATGAACTAGGCATTGGTACTGGTACTTTCAAAATGAACTAGGTACTGGTCAAGAATTCCATGTGTGTTCAGGGTACATTCTCTCATGCGAATAAAGCTCAGCCAGCAAATCAGTTGATTTATACATCTAGAAGGCCACCTGGTTCAGGTCTAGGTATTGGTCGAAAATTCTGTTAGGATTTCCATCGAGTATTCTCTTACCTTAAAAGCTTCTCCCTCTCCCTATGTCCGTATGACATAGCTGCCGCTTCAGGACACAAATTTGCTTGGCTCCTGCTTAGTTTCCCTCTCTAGTTTTAATTAACTAGTAATTTCTTACACACTGTAATGTCAACTCTAAGCGGTAAATCCTCGGCCGGGGAAATTGTAACACTACTTGTAAAAACAATACAGGCACGTTGATACGTTGCCTAATACACCTTCTGTATTATATACGAAACTAGGCAGTTAATTACTTGCCTTTGTATTTGTATTGAATGTAATTGAACTTTGGAAGCGTTGTTGTTAAACAGTTGTAAACCCATCTCAACACTGTCGGTCGGAGCATGGTACTGTTGCTCACCCTCTTTTTTTTGGTTGTTTATCTTCTTGAATCTTCTGGTTTCTTCTTGCTCGAAGATGGTCGAGTGTTTTATCGTTCACAAAGTAATGGCTGTCCTTTTTCCGTCATCCCAAGGTGGATAGAAATGACGCAGCATCCGCCACTCTTGATGACTAGCAGCTTCAGTCAATAGACGTCAAACGCAATTGATCTCTTCACCCTTTGGGTTCGTCAGTTCGTCTTTACACTCGAGAAACCGTCAGACTACTTGCCCCAGACATAGCCGGGAGTTCCGTAGTAAGCCCGGAGTTTTATGAGCCCGATGTCATGTAGTACCGACGAGAAAGGTAATAATCCCTATCGAGCTAAGCTTGGCCAGACTGAATCAACTCTTGACAACTAGAGTGAGCCAGACGACTGTGTTCTGGACCGAACAGTTTTTCCCTCCTTTCCACATGAAGTAACAAGAATAAAATTGAGTTGAACGCCTACTCACCAACAAGGAAGTATAGTCTATGCAACTCCTTTCCCTAAAAGATCTAGGACCTCTATCTGTACTTGTGTGCATGGTTAGCAACTTAGGCGCAAGTCTCTTTAACCCAGTCTCACCATAAGATCAAGTAGGCGTATAAGTGGGCGTGAGAGGCCGTTAGGATTGAACCACGCTCTGCAAGGGACTTTAAGGTGTCAAAGTGTACACGACCTTGGGCGCCTAAACGGCCGGGCATCCCGGGTCGGCACCGCATTTCCGTTAGTAGCCGCCCTCCCCTGCAGGCAAATCGCCTCACAAATTCCATGTATGTTCAGGGTACATTCTCTCATGTGACAAAAGCTCAGCCAGCAAATCAGTTGGTTGATACATCTAGAAGGCTACCCGGTTCAGTTTTAGGTACTGGTCGAAAATCCCATGTATGTTTAGAGTACATTAAATCTGTTCGAGTTCTTTGCTCCATGTTTGTTTACTCACTAATTAATATTCTTATTTTATTGCAGAGCAACTAAGGCGTATGAAAGGCCAAAGAAGGAGAGTAAGCAAACGTAAACGATTTACATCCATTATCAAACAACAATCTCCATTACGGCAGTAAATCTCAGGTTCTCCACCCAACACTCAGGTTCGCCATTAGGTCACGATATGAAAGCCCTTGAGAACCTATTAAAGCATTCGTAATTCCAGCATTCATAATTCTAGTGTAACAATCTAATAATTCTGATGTAAGAACCTATTGATCCAGTGCTAGATCCAATTATTTCTGGAATAAGAACGTATTCATTCTGGTGTAACAGCAAACAAATTCTAGTATATTGCAAAACTCATCTAAGTTACCATAAAAGGAAAGGGAACCTATGCTCTTTGCTCCCGGCACATGAGTTGATTTGCCAGTGCACTTGGCAGCCCAAGTCATGGATTGATTCTCCAGGAAGAGATTGTCTTACACACTGGTTCCCTTGTTGGTATACCTAATGTGCGATCCAAATGAAAACTCGGCATGCTGGACAGCACTGCGGTGGCAGCAACAGGCAAGAAACAGTCAAGGTGCAGACGTCTGGACGAAAGCTCGAGTCACGAAAGCTCGTACGAGTGCACAATCCAAACGAAAACTCGACAAGCAGTGGAGCCAAAGGAGATAACTTGGAGTTGGACGAAAGCTCCCCTGAGCTACAAGGGGAGAGAGTTCAATTGTCCAGTCAAGGAAAATGGCTGCTACCGTCTGGGAGGACGACTGAATACCAGGCGGTAGCTCGGGGAGTTGGATGAAAGCCCTCCAGAGCTGGGAAGTGAGGGGGTCCAATGGTCCAGTCAAGGAGAAAGCAAAAGCTAATATTAAGCCAAAAATTATTTAGTTAATAACTTGTATTGTTAAGTTGTTAGCTTACTTTGCAATTTTGAATAGCCCTTGTTTCTTAAGTTCAGTTTACGAGTAAGGCATATTTATTTATTTATTTAGTTTATTTGAAATGTTGAATTGTTGTGTATATATTTAGTTGACAGTAGTGTTATACGCATAGTTCTGTATGTATGTATTTAGTTGTAGTGTTATCTTGTAGTGACAAGTTGTGGTTGTAGCTCCATTATTAAATTAATCAATCGTAGACAGTAGGGTTGTGGTTTCACATTGTTGCATCAGGGGGGAGGGATATTGGTGATCAGTGGTGGTAGCTCCGTTAATGAATTAATCAATCGTAGACAGTAGTGTTGTAAGGTTTCACATTGTTGCATCAGAGGGGAGGGATATTGGTGATCAGTGGTTGTAGCTCCGTTAATAAATCAATCAATCGTAGACAGTAGGGTTGTGGTTTCACATTGTTGCATCAGGGGG
>JAHWFP010040987.1:17507-28714 GCA_023313725.1 Lithobius niger
AAAAAAAAACGTCACCTTAATTTTTCGCATAGATTAAGCACACAAAAAACAGAGAAGATTCCTTGGATAGAACGACACCTGTGTGGTTCCAGCATGTTTAGTGGTTTGGGTGAAAATAGCATGGATTTTCGATGCAGTGTAAACAAAATGAATTTTTTTTTAAATTAAGGAAGCATTTTTTCAAAAAGTGTTCTTGGCATGTGAGAGATGATACATCCAGCTTTACGAATGAAAAAAAAAAGGTCTTGATGGAACAAACGTAGCTGGTTCCACATCATTTTGAAAAAGTTTTCTTTATTTTAGCAGTGGAGGGTTAGGCATAACTGGGTGAAAGCCAAGCTCTTGCTCTTGGTCCGGGAGATCTGATTCCTGGTAATGACTGAATGCGGGCTTCGGGAAGCCAGTTGAATTGTTTCCGCGATTGTTTGCCATAATGCTGCATCTGCTTGCAACAATGCAGAATCACTACCCATCGAGCTGACAGATTAATTCCAGCCACACGCTAGTGTGTTGACATCAACTAACAAACATGGGGCAAAGCTTGGGCGGAACCTGAACAGAAATATGCATTTCTAATTTTCCGTATTTTTTCGCAAACAAAATTGGCTGGACAGTGGACATACCGTACACATGATAGACCAGATCGTGCAATTACAATAAAACTGAAGCGAAAAAAGCCAACAAATTAACTGAACAAAAAACGGCTTCGCCGTTTAGAAAAAAAAAACATTAGAGCTCGTCTCCCCATACTCACAGCTGTAAAAGCACACGAGTAAAAACGGATTAGAGTTCAATCGAACGCAACGAACTATAATTTGAACTCCAATTCCAGAGAACGACGATTGTGAATTGCCAGCTTCCATGCACACGCATTCATGTACATCACTAATCAAACAAATTTCACACAAATAAAACACACTCACAAAATAAAACATGCACATGAAACAGAACGCAAAATAAAACATATACAAACACATAAAAAAACAGACGCCTTAAACAGAAAACACCTACAAATGATGACAATATATACACAAACACAGGCAAAAACTGCTTTAATTAGGAGTGTGCTTGTTTCACAAAGCCTAAATCCACAGGAAATGCACATACATATAGCCACTCACAGGAAAAGCACTTAATATATAAAACAACAAACACAGACAAATATTAAAAAAAAAAGCCTGAATAACATGCAAATTAAGTTCACACAAACATACACGCATTAAATATTTCAAACACAAACTGCATTCACTTTCTGACGTAAATACTGAGTAAAAACAGTCCTTGTTCCCTAGAATTGGAGTTCAAATTATAGTTCGTTGCGTTCGAGTAAACTCTAATCTGTTTTTATTCGTGTACTTTACAGCCGTGAGTATGGGGATACGAGCTCTAATGCTTTTTTTTACTCTAATGCAATTAATTGAGTAATGATTTGGTACGCCCTCGTCCACCTAAAAACAAGCTGTAAATATTAACGATACTGATGTCACTAGATGGCTCCACGGAAAAATACAAAGAAAATCTTCTGGCGCCATCTAGTGACACTAATATCGTTAATCTTTACAGCTTGTTTCCAGGTGCACGAGGGCGTCCCAAATTTTTACTCAATAATTAAGGAGTCACGTGGCTTGTTTGTAGCGTTTAAAAGTTTTGTTTTGTGCATTTCTTTGCTTCTTGCGAGAGTTAACTCGATAGGCCTACATGCTGCAATGTTAATTTGGTGGCAACCGGCCTTTAAGTATACACTGCTTTTTGTAGCTATGCTACCATATGTATGTATTGTTTTGCGTTTTGTAGTAATTAACCAAGATTAAAGAAATAATTTTGGTTTGAAAATTTTAAGATTTAAATGCCAACAAGGATGACCTGAAGACTAGACGGTTTGTTTAAGTTGCCTCCGAAATGCTTTTGAAGTAATATTTAACGTCACAATGTAGTTGAATTTCTGCCAAATGTTTAAGTTTGCTGTTCAGAAAGTATACTACAAAGGGAACAGTAAATTTACAGTAAGTGGCTTCGATGTATAATCTTACATAAAGGTTCGTCTTTTTCTTTGATAGTGTACTGCATTCATTGCATTGAGCTGTTAACTGACTCCATTATTAGGCGAATAAAGAGTAGAGGTTTATGCACTATGAATATTATTACTACTGTTTCATGTGATTGGATTACAAATAAGGCAAAACGGGATGATGATGCAGGTTGCAGCTGCAGTTTCAGAAGCACACAACTACGTTGGTTGGACAAACAAGATTTTGCACCATGAAAGTCAATGTGTTTCTGATTAGTAAGTTACACTTTTCTGGATATTCTCAATTTCAGTATTAATTTAAAGAGATATACCTCCCAGCGCCATTTTTCTCGATCCTCACATCAAGTACGGCCCCAAAGGTCTATTTACTTACCGTTAGTCTTTCCCTTGCTAAAAAACCGTTTTAAAATGTGGCGTCTAGGAGATTTTCTGTTGAATATTGTTAACTATATTTAAGAACGACCCGTCACTAAATGATTCAATGTGCGCGTACAATAATCGTAACGTTTCATCTCTGTGTGTACATCTACCAATTTTCTAATAATTACCATGAGATCTACAATCTAATAGACTAATGCAGTAAAAATTAAAATTAATTATTCCAATAGATCGCCGTAGCAAAATTATAAGACACTAGTCTAGAAAATTATAAATTGTGTTTTTAAAATACAAGAATCATTCCGTTTTTTGACGACGCGATCAATGGGTTCACGGTGGCTGGACTATTAGGCGTAATGCCAATTGAGACAGTAGCTATGTTTTTCACTGCGAGGAACAAAGCTACCGTCTCAGTTGACCTTAGCTGTGGTAAATATGCGGATGTGATCGTCGCGTGGATGTTGTGAGGTAGGTGGTATGTTGCTTTAAGGCTGTATAAGTAATATCAGTTACCGCACGTATAGTTGCACAATAATTAACTTCTCAAATGTTTACTATCTGTGAATACCGCACATTAAACTGGGAAACTTTAAGCTGTGATTCAAAATGAAAACAGCGAAAAACGCAGTAACAAATATAGCCAGGAAGAAATGAATAAAGTATATAAGTAGTATGCGGGAGTAAACAACTCCTAACTGATACCATAGAATCCGGCACTCGTCCAATCGGAATGATGCCTCACCACGATACATAAACCCCAGCTTAAGCGAAAATATTAGAATTTCTTGTCAATTCTGTTGATTATTTTAGTTTATATGCTTAAAGGGCAATCACATCCATTTTGACATGCACGTCTTACTTTTGGATCACTTACACAGTAACTAAACACAAGAATTGCGGTAGGAATACGTTACGTACGTCCGATACAACAATTTAATCACTGAAACACAAAACACGTAATGGGTACCGCTATTGTTTCGCGCAGAACAACCGAAATTAATGCCGACAGATGGAGCTGCTCTGTTTCGTCTCAAGCCGACGGAAGCCCATTGAGATAGCTATATTGGCTGTGAGTAGCTCAAGCATCTGACAGCCTTATATAGCTGGCAAGTGAGCAGCACTACATTAGTGGCCAGTAAGGCCGTCAGACGCTTGAGCTACTTAGAGCTAGGGCAGGGACGAATAGGGCAAAAACATATTCTAATATTCGCAAAATAAAATATGCGAATAGTCTAATATCCGTTCGTACCCCCCCCCCCCCTCACCCACGGAAAAAAAATCAGTTTTGCATTATATACCTAAGTTTGATTTAGTCTATTGGAATGCATGGCATACGTAGTAAACCCACAAGTTTAGTTTAATCTACTGGTCAATACAACTTGGAAGGCATTTAGACACACGCTAGTGTGTCGCCGCCAAGTAATAGTAGATCATCCGATTGTATACATCCGACTGTTAAAAAATGATTGTTGATGAGTAAAAGGCGGCCTACACTAGCAGACTGTGTCTTATAACTGAAACCAACTTATACCTGATTTCAGCATACTGGTGTAAATTCCCCATGCGGTAGAAATCTTTGCAAATCGTTTGAATCAGGTGTCTTGGGTCCAGTAACGAAGAAAACGTCAACACGAAAATGTGGGAACGTGTCCTTCATGGAGAGAAAGCGTCCTCAATAACGTTGATTTGTGTTACTGGTGCCTAGTAACTAGTAACTAGTAACTAGTCCGCAGGCTCCCATGTTAATTCTCGTAGGGTATAACGACACGTCTACAGCTGATTAGGGAAAGTTGCCAGATCTAAATTTTGGCAGACAGGTAAAGCGTCATATGGGGAAGTACCTTTTTCTAAAATGGGGGTTGTAGCTAGAAGCACGTGGCGCTGAAGTGACTCCTAAGTGCAAAATTATTGTTGTAACCATTGTTAAAGGGTTAAAGGGTTTAACGAGCGTTAACCACTCCTGTTCATCTGCCCGAAGCCCTAAGGCCCTATGTCTGCAACAGCCAGATTCCCAGGCGGTCACCCACCCAAGTATCAATCCAGCTCAATGCTGCGTAACCATTGTTCGTATTGTCATCCAACAGTTGATTATACCTGCTTAAGTTTTACACGCTTATTGTTTCAGTACCTAATTGGCAGAATTCATTGTTGTTGCAAACAGGGTTGCAAAGATGTGGTTGCAAATAGGTGGTGGTAGCTTTTATGGGGCGCATGGCAGTAGGCCGCGGCCTCAATTAAAATTCAGAATGGAATGGAATGGTTCACTAAGAGACGGAGTATCGTTTATTGCAAAGGTTTGGTCGGTTTTTTGTTACGGTACACGAATCCAAACTGAATTATCTGCCCCACGACGATAAAAGAGACAATTTTGCTGGAAAGAAGATTAGGAAACAAAATGCACAGGTGGGTTGCAAAGGTTTGGTCGTTTTTTTTCCATCAAATCCAAATAGTTTTTTTTTTTTTTTACGGTACGTGAATTCAAAATGAATTATCTGCCCTACGACCCGAATAAATTTCTCATTACTGGTTCAATAAGACACAGGGTATCTTTTATACCACAGGAACTTATTAGGTCTTGCAATTACCATACTTTTATGCTTGTTATTAGTTTATCGGAATGACAATAGCAAATGTGACAATTATGAATGAGAAAATTCATAGATATAAAATACTTCCAGATAAAAAAGGTAGAGATGAGAATTACACCGTGGGATTCTTTGTACATTCACAGGCCTATGAAAGGTGTGATATCCACCCAAACCAAAACTGGTATAAGAGAAGCCGCCAAGTTTACAAAAAGGGTCGGCCTTTCAAAGTAGTGATATCATTCAACCAGGGAAAGGCCGCCAAGGTTAATCCTGTTAGCCAGGTTAATCGCACCTACTAATAATTCGAAGGTTAAATGAAAACTAGAATACTGCTACTAGCGGTTGCAATCTTCAAGTTTTCATTTAACGTCCAAAGTATTATTCGGTGCGATTAACTTGGCTAATAGGATTAACCTTGGCGGCCTTTCCCTGGTTGAATGATATCACTACTTTGAAAGGCCGACCCTTTTTGTAAACTTGGCGGCTTCTCTTATACCAGTTTTGGTTTTGGGTGGATACATAATACAACCTAAAAACAATGCTGAATTGGTAACTGCAGTACGGAATGACCATAGTTAACCAAAGTGTCTTTCCGTTTCATGTATGATATTAAAGTTGGTAGCCATGGCCCTGACTATCAACTGACTACAATGACCCTGGTTGACTTCCCCCCATTCTTTAGATTATAAATGTGTTTAGGGAGACCTGCTGCGCGCATCCGTAGCCTTCACCCACCCACCCACCCCCACTTACCTCCCACTTGCAAGTAAGCAATCCAAACCACATGCATCAATTCTACTACATATTGATTGGGAGGGAAGAAAGCATAGTGCGAACTAACTGGGACTCGAGAAGCCCACAGGAAATCTTAAAAACTAACTCAAAACTGGACTGCAAAGATCTGCAAGGAGAGAGTGGCCAACTAGATGGGAGAGGGGTGCAACAGGGCGTACCTTGTTCGATATAAACCCTACTGTGTCCTTGCCCACAGCCCTGGGTAACCTCTGACAGAAGGACACAGTAGTAGTGTATCGTATCGTATGGAGTGGAGCAATTCCCCGGGGTGTGTCTGTGGGAATGCTGAGGAAACCGTTCGCCACTTTCTGTACTCCTGTCCTGTTTGGGCTAAGTAGTGGTGTCCACTTTTTTGTCTTGGAGCGACGTTCAGCTACCGGTGCTCTTGGGGACCCACCTCATCTTGGGTCAGCGGGGCACTCGCTTAGGTCTATTATCAAATTTTGGAGGAGTACGGGACGACTCGAGTGACTTCAGGTTCTTCTGTTTTAGGTGACACCTCACTGCTTGCTCGCCTAGCTTCTAGGGTTCAACCGGGATTGTATGGTTGTTGCTCGGTTGTTAGATGGCTGTCTGGTTGGTAGTTTTAAGTAGAGTAAGTGTAGTTTTAGAGTATAATTTTAGAGAGAGCGAATGGTGTAAGGACCCAATGGGCTCAATAAATACAGGGTGTCCCAGAAGTCCCAGTCCAGCTTCATAACTCTTTAATGGGTTGAAAGAAACTAGTGAAACTCTGGCAATGTATGTTTGGTTAATGGATCTATCTTTTTGTAAAACCGGCATTACGGCTGCCCCCCAGGGGCCCCAACTCAGAAATTTCCAATGGAATGGGGAGTAGAGGAATACCCTATTTGAAAGGTCTTCATTAGGCGAGTAAAGTGCCGCAATGATTACTTCTATACGACGAGCCCATCCAAAATGGCAGCCGGTCAAACATTAAGAATTTCCTCTACATCCCTATGTCTTACTCAGGCTAAAGACGTCGTAAAGGGACGTAGCTGGCAGAAAAATGCTTCGTTCAATTTAGTTGGATCACCTACAACGTCTCTTGCTTTGAAGCCCACACTCTGGGTTTCAAACCGCAAAAGACGTGGGTGTAATGCAACTATGTTGAACGAAGGATTTTGCTGCCACCTACGTCCCTTTACGACGTCTTTAGCCTGAGTAAGACATAGGGATGTAGAGAAAATTCCTAATGTTCGACCGGCTGCCATTTTGGATGGGCTCGTCGTATAGAAACAATCGTTGTGGGTCTTTACTCGCCTAATGAAGACCTTTCAAATAAGGTATTCCTCTACCCCTTCCCACATTCCATTGGACATTTCTGAGTTGCCCCCCCCCCCCTCAGGGGGGGCAGGCGTAATGCCAGTTTTACAAAAAGATAGATCCTTCAACATTGCCGTAATCCTTCATACATTGCCAGAGTAACAGGCCGAAGCTAACAGAATAGATAAAATAGGGCAGCGAGATGTATGCGAGAAGTCCGGGCTAAGGCATCACTGAAGCAAATGACGGAAGCGTGTACATTTTCTGGTCGTCAAGTGGTTAATTTGGCCATTTGTTTTTTTTTATATCATAAATTGCTAAATAAAAGACCCTTTTTATTTGTTCTACTGAACTCTAGTTGTTTTTGTTAGCAGCGTTGCAAGTCTGATCAAGTTTAATAATTTTCTATAAAAAAAGGGGAGGCATTTAGTTTCACTGGGTCCGTCTGGACCAATGAGCCGAAAAATGGGAACGGGTCCAAACTTCATTGATGAAGAGCAAATTTTGAATTTTTAGGTGCAGCATGGTATTCTTTATTTAATTGAGAAAAGGTAGCCTGATGGTTAGGACGCCCGGACGCCGTTTCATGTAAAAGAGGTCATAGTCAGCCACCCCTGACTTTATCGGGAAGAGAAGGGCCCTGTGATACCTCGTGTTCGTGTATATTGTAGCATGTAAAAGATCCTAGGATTTAGGATTGGAATTACCTAGAAAAATCACCTCTTGCACCTTCTGGTGAATACGTCAAGCGTACAGCTACAGTGAATGTTATTTTTTTAACCTGTATTTATGTTTCCATTTTTCAGTTTTCTTGCCCAAAATTGGTCAAATGGCCCAGTTACCATCACCTTGCCCTAAAAACTTTATTGAAGTTTCTTGTAAATGTTATAATTTCGAATATGCCGTTACAAGACAGGAGGGAAGGTGGGAAAATGCGCAGAAGAGATGCAAAGAATTACATGAAAGTGCCATCCTAGCTACTTTTAAAAGACAAACCAGTTGGGGCCGTCTAACTGACTACATGAAAAAGAATGTTGAGGGTAAGTACGTGACTACTGCCCCGAGTGAGACACAAACCCAGTTTTTCCCCTATACTTAGCAGGCATACTAGCCCACTATTCAACCAGAGTCGGTTCTGGTTACAGGTTGCAGCCGAGCTGTAGCTGTACCTGTTCAACAGCTGTAACTGTTCAACGTTTCTCAGTTTAACTTCCATGCCCAAACATATATAAGAGGTGTATAAGAAGTAAACACAGATAGTTTTTTGGCCACCACAGGAGAAATGACGCGTGCAAAAATATACTGAAAAGATGTTAATCAAACTGTATTGGTTATGGATTGTTCTTGTAGAAATACGATCAGGTTATAATCTCTGAGAAAACTTGAATCGTTTCCATCTTTCTTTCTTTTTTCTTTCTCCTCCATCCCCTTCCCTCTCTCTCCCTACCTCCCCTCCCTCCCACTCCTTTTCTCCCCCTCTCCCTCCCAAGACTCCCCCTCCCTCCATCTTTCTCTCTCTCCCTCCCTATCTTGCTATCCAAACCTCTATCCCTGCTGCTCTCTCACTCCCTCGCTTTCTCTCTCCTCCCCCTCTCCCTTCTCTCTCCACTCACTTTCTCCCTACTCCTCCATCTCTCTCTCCCTCCATTTCATCATCTCTCCCTTCGTCTCTCTCTCTATCCTACCCTTTCTTTCTTTTTTTCTTACTGTGTCTTGTATTCTCATAAGGCCTAGTCGTTGATGCTGACTGCATACCTTGTTAACCTTTTGACTATTGATTTGTTGTTTATTTAAGCTTTTAAGGATATTCAATGTGTCAGGGGTTTTTACACTTTAGTAGCAAGCACATTTGTTTTTTTAAAGGTAAGTTGTTTTATTTTAAACTTTTAAAAATGTTTTGGTAAATATTTTCTGCTAACAGTTATGAGACTCAACACTTGATGTTAGTGTTTATCAATTAATTATTTTTCTGTTACTTATCAGAGAAGTAAATGTAGTTATTGGTAAGGATCATCTGTTCTATTGTTGCTAACTTTTCTGTTGTTTTGTTACTTGTTTTAAAAATCCTAGCGACTAGAGACTTGACAGGTAAGTTGATATATCTAGGACTGATGTTAACTGTTGTAATGTCATTAAAAATTTAACAGGGAGCATGAGACTCACCTGGGTTCGTAATTAGTGATGTGTAGTGATGTGGCCAGAGAAATGAAATGTTTGTAATCGAAGTGAACACGAGTAAGTTCAATAAGTCTTTCTACATATAATGCATTGGCTAAATAATTTCTCTTGAACAATGCATCTGGGCATGTTTTATGAAGAAAGAGGTGATGGCATGGGCCCAAGAACTCTGTTTGCACGTTAAAAGAAAGTAGCATACACTCTACTAGCCTCTACCACACACTAGTAGCACACGGAAGTGCTGGAATACTCTACTTGGTCCTCAAATAAAATCAAATATGACCCGTAGAATCGTTTATGGGATTATAACTTGTACTCATAGAGCAGCGTCAAGTGACGTCATATTGGCTACTAGGTAACAGCTGGAGGTAATAGCTACAAGGTGCACTAGATTAAAATGTAACCGAAAAAACGGCACTTCTAGTCACGACAGTTCTTTGAGAGCGGATTTCTTAGGCTGAAAAGAACGTTGTTTTAGCCAACAACAAAAATCGCGCGTTATAGGCTTAAGAAATCCAGTCTAATAGCACTGGCTTCAGTAAGAAGACCTTCTTTTCGCCCTCCAGTGCCCCTTGCAGCTAACCCAGTTATTGGCTCCACCATAGAGTTATACACAATAATACTACGTCATGTCACTGCTCTAGACGTTCTCAAGAGTCTCACATCTACAATCTCAGCCAGAAATTAAGTCGCGACTTACACTTGGAAAGTTGTGTCTTAGTAGTTCTACGCAGGGAGAACAATTTGCGATATTAAGAACTGAAAACTCTGCATTAGTGTTTGTCATGCAACAATTTTGCAAAAAAAAAAAGTTATAAAACTGTAACTTGGCCAATTAAAACCATTGCTTTAAACTAGGCTAGCCCCCTGTATATAACCGGTTTTGTTTTATAGAGCATTGTTGTGATTTCTCATTTGCATGAAAATACTGTGATTTCCCGACGGCAGTCGCCCCAGCTTTCATTAGATTTAGTTACATTAGTATTAAAAAACGCTTAAGCGAATAAAATACGGATGTAAGCCTTAAAAAACTTAAAGCCCTAAAGGAACAGATATTAGAAAAAGACATGCAAGCCATCAGCGTCGCACTAATACGTGTAAAAGAATCTTCAGCGACCTAAAAAACAAGCTGGAGCTTCTTTTACACGTATTAGTGCGACGCTGATGGCTTACATGTCTTTTTCTAATATCTGTTCCTTTAGGGCTTCAAGTTTTTTAAGGCTTACATCCGTATTTTATACGCTTAAAGGCACATAAATCCCTCCGTTCTGGCCGCTTTACTCTGCGTCACCTACGCTAAAATATAGTTCAAACGACCACAGCGCGCATTGCTCTACGACACTAGTTAAACTCATTTCGGGTCCGCGGCAACGTGACACATCGTACGACCAAGTCGCAAACATGAGTGAAGGATTAATTATCCTTCCTCCAGGGCCGCGGCTTGCCAGCGATGTGGCGGGAGTTTAATACCGCTCGGACCGAGCCGTTTAAAACAAGCCTAATAACATTCACGCGCCACTAATGCCATCTGCATCGTACCCTTAGACCAGCAAATGAAAGGTAATTCAGTTTATATAAAACTATTTCCGGTAATGTATCGAGTGAAACTGTCAAAATATACCGGAGGGAGTTATGTGCCTTTAAGCGGCGTTTTTTAATACTAATATCCCTTAATTTTTTTTTCTTGTTTTAGCAAGAATAACATAGAAAAGAACACTGTAATCATCTTAAATTTTTTTTTTGTTAAATTTTGACGAGCCTTACGTCAGCCGAAGCAATTTATGCTTGTATGGCTGAACCGGCTCAATTTTGAACATTACCAGATTTTTTTTAGAGAAGAAGAAATCTGGTAAAGGGAGGTGCAACCCGGGGTTTCGACTCAGGAAACCTCCGATCATCGTCGGGGCCGAAAGATTGTCCAGAATTAGCCAGAATACATCCCATAGCCGCTGAAGGAGCATGGTAGCCTCACG
>JAHWFP010040987.1:35266-48766 GCA_023313725.1 Lithobius niger
GTTACAAAAGGTAAGACTATAATGTATACACCTTATGAGCCCTGATCCCGAAGCCCTATGTAACCAACACTTTAAGTAACAACTAACAATCACTTTAAACCTGCTGTGCACAGTCATTGCTACGTTGCAAAGTGACCGGCAACAATAAGACCTCTGTAAACAGTGAAACAAAGAATCAAAGAAAGAACATTTTGCCGGCCCCCAGCCAGGCCGGCTAAAAATGGTTTCTTTTGCTGTAGAAAGTACTGTACCTGGCAATTTTAGCATTGCTGTCTCAGTGATGTTGTTGGTTGCTTGAGACTTGTATGGCCGCCTCAGTTGCCCTACCACGCATGCGCGGGCGTGATCCTCCATATAAGCTGACGGCTACGAGGGCTCGCCATCTCTTTGTCTCACGTTATGGTCAGAAGGTGACTCGTGAGGGGAGGCAGGGAGGGTCTAAGGTACAGTACTTTCTACAGCAAAACAAAACCATTTTTAGCCGGCCTGGCTGGGGGCCGGCAAAATGTTCTTTCTTTGCTGTGAAAGTGCTGTACCTGGCAATTTTAGCATTGCCAAACAGACCTCGTCACTTTTGGTGGCGGGCACCTTATGACTGAGTTCCCCGGGGTACTGAGGTGGAAACTGAAGTTTGATAACAGGGGACCTCTTGGAATGGTAAAAAGGGGGGAACAGGGGTCCCTTGAGGAAATTGTCTTCCATGTTGGATTTTTTTTTTTTTTAAGAAAGGGAGGTGAATAATTACCTTCCTATGAGGGGCTTCGGTGGATGACACCAGAAGTTCCTCGTCTGTCAAATGATGGTGGCGTCCCGATTGTTGACACGAAGAACGGCGAGTTGCAGGTCTCTCCAGAATGAGGGAGGAGATGAATTTAATGTCAAAACGTAGTCAGAAGCACTTCAAAGTAGAGGGAGAATAGGGCTTAAATTTTGTGGTGATTTGCATAGGAATTAGGTCCTATGACCTAAAGGTAAAGTTTGTGCTTAAAAGCTAAAGAATTCTTTTTTTTTTTTTGGATACAGAAAAATGGAGATGTAAAATAACTGGCGTCAGGGAATTTTTTTTTTTTTTAGAAAAGAAGATTCTTTGTTAGTTTTTTTATTTTTTTTTTTGGGAATAAAGGTGAGAGGATAAGTGTGACGCTGGTAAGGAATCGAAGGGTTAAGAGGAAGATGGGTTGGAGCATAACCCGAAGCAGTAATGGCGAGCTTTAGCTCTGCAAGGGGTGCAAGGAATGTCAGAAGTGGGAACAGAGGAGAGTGCCACCATGTTAGGAAGCACCGGAAGAGAATGATGGGCGTCATCGAATTGCCACATGGAGTAAGATCGCAGGTTGTGGGGGAGAGAGAGAGACAGAGGTTATGGCATCCCACGCCTTGGCAATGTGATTTTGGCGTTGGTTGTTAATTACGGAAGGGACTGACTTGGGTTCGGAGATCCCTCCGTCGTGAAGCACTACGGGGCGGCATGGGAGGTTAGACGGGAGTCTAGGATCCGATGGAGAGGTGAATCGTGCAGGGTGCGTGAAGAAGGTGGGGCGGGGGTAGTGTGGAGCACATTTGTGTAGGTCTTCGATAGGGTGGAGAGTCCAAGTTGAAGGTTGTTCCGAGGGAGAAGAAACTGGGGCAGGTTTATTGTGGAGCGCATCAACCAGAATATTGTCCGTAAGTTTCTTGAAATGGGTGGCGTTTTCAATTTTTAATTTGGAATTTTCGGAAGTGAGAAGGGAGATTTGCGAGTGTTGTTGGAAAATAATGTCCTGGAGGTGCAGTAGGTAAGGCTTGACTTTTTTGGTGTTACGCTTGAATTGACTTCGGGCTCGTACGTTTAGACGAAGCTTGTGATGAAGAGTAGAAAATACTTTTTGGTGGTCAACTTCAACTACTTCCTCGTGATCAAGCCCATATAAGAGTGAGTCCTTCTTTCCCGGAGGGACGGCGGTGGCTTTGCTTGACGAGGGGGAGTCGGCAGGAGAAAGGGGTGTAACAGACGGTGCTCGGAAATCGACATACGGGGAGTCGTTCACCACGTCAGAGTGTTGACCTAGAGATAAGGGGGTGGCAGGAATGATAATGGTGGCCCCTGAAGGGATGGCAAGATCAGGGATAAGTTCCATGGATGGTGAAGAGGGAGCATCGTCAAAAATAATGGGGGCGTCAGTGCAGGGTTTAGAGGGGTCAAGAGCAGGAGAAGGCAGGGTTGTAACGCTGCCCGGAGTGTCAGAAGACGTAATGGTGTGGGCCCAAGATAGCTAAGATAATGGGGTAGAAAAATTGTCATTGTTCCCGGGGGTAATCGGGACCGCCGTTACGGTTGAAGCGGGTGATTGCGGCAGAGGAAGTGTCAGACTTAAATTTCTTCACTATTTCTTTGTGGATGTTTTTCTTACCTTTTTCTCTTGGCAGACAGGATCTGGCGGTGGGCAATAACTTGCCAAATCTTTAAGGGGAATCGTGACACAAATGGCACACGGTCGTTCAAAATAATTGCATTTCCTATGAAATTGGCAGACTCGATGGGGGTCAATGTGGTTGGGGTTAAAAACGCCTGGGCAGTGGCACTTGCCTCGGCTGTCAATAACTGGTGAGCGGCCGAAGTAGACATCGGGTTCATCCGAGAAGGACATCGGCTTCTTTTCTTTAACCATTGTGGGAGAGTTGAAGGAAACAAGGATGGTGGCTGATGAAAATCAAGATGATGATGAGAACGAACAGAACGCTAAACAGTGAGAAGAAGTATCCGGAGGTGGGAGGCGGGAAGAACCCGGAAGCGAGGTAGGAGTGAGGTGGCGCGCCTGGCGGTAGAGGCTGGAACGAGGATAATGCAGCTTTCGTCCGGTGGTGGCAGGGGCCGCCGGTAAGGGACGGTTCATGAGTTCGTAGGCGGGCAGGCAGCTTGCACCAAATGCGGGGTGGATCGGAGGGTAGCGTCGGGGCGCGGACCTGCGGCAGCTTGGACGGGCAAGGTGGAGGCGGGTTGCGAGAAGCGGCGGAGGAAAGAGCTGGAGAATTGAGGAGGAAAAGCTGCTTTGCTTGCGAGACGTCCAGCTGGTCCAAGGGCCAGAATCAGGGCATGGCGCGAAATTTTACCGGACAAGATGCAGAAGGGGCCCGAGAAGAGGACCTTATCTTGGCGACGTGGCCGGCAAGCGACGAGGCGGATGAAAAAGCTGGCTGAGCGTGATGGAGAACGACTTCTTAGTGGGTTTCTTCCGTGGTCAAAATGGCAGAATTCCGGTTGAAAGGCGAGTGCGGAACAAGAAGTATGGGTTTGGCGGGCTGTTCGCGTCCTACGGAGGCATGTGAAGAGGTACTCGGGAAGGACGTTGGCCGCAAGTTAACCATCATGGTTGGAGAGCAATTGGCCGGGCGAAAGATACGAGAGAGAAGGGAGCAAGGGGTATGGATGTGGCCGTCTTTCGGTGTCATGCGGGGCGGCGGCGGTTACGGGGAGCCCGCCGGAAAAGCCCCAGGTGGAGCGAGAGGGAAGCAGGAATTCGTGATGAGGCGCATAAGAATGATGGATTAGGGAGGACAGTGACCGATGGTGGATCGGCCAATACCTGAAGAAACGCCTTGAAGCCAGACGAGGTGGGGAGGCCCAAACGGCAGGCCGGGCTCGGCGGAGGCGGACTGAAAGCGGCGACGAGGTGGGTGAGCGGGGGGAGGGGGGAAGAGGGGAAGGGTCGGCGATTAGTCCCAATACGACAACGATACCCCGGCTATGGGCAGACCGGAGGCGGGCCGAAGAATGGGAGGTGTCACGGCAGCGACAGGAACAGAAAAAGTAGCGATTCCGGCTTCATGGCAACGTCCCAACTACGGGCGGTGGAGGCGAGTTGAGTGGGCCGTGCGGTGTGGCGGCGAAAGACGGTGAGGGAGCTCCGGCAGGGGCCGTCGACGGACGATCCAATTCGCAACGGCTATTCAGATTGGTCCGGTGGGGCGGTTCTCAGCTGGATGAAAGAGGGTGAGGCATGTAACAAACCCAACACGATGGCAACGTCCCGGCTATGGGCAGACCAGAGGTGGGCCAAGGAGCGGGAAGCTACCGCCGCGGCGAGAGGGCCGAGGCAGGGCCCGTTAAAGGACGATGCAGTTCACAACGGTTTTTCGAGTGGTTTGATGAGACGGGGTCTTCAGCTGCGTGTGAGAGAGCGGTTAGTAACAATACTGGCTCGATGGCGGCATCCTGACTATGGGCAGACCGGAGTTGGCCGAGGAGCGGAAAGCTACTACCGTGGTGTGGCGGATGGAAGACTGTGAGGGAGCCCGAGACAGAGGCTGTCGTTGGATGATCAGGTTTGCAACAGTTTCCCCAGATGGTCCGGTGAAACTGAGTCTTCAGCTGCTAGAAGAAGGAGGCTAGTAAGAAATCCTGCTTGACGGCGGCATCCCGGCTATGGGCAGACCGGAGGCGGGCCAGGGGAGCGTGCGGGGAGCTACTGGCACAGAGTAGCGGACGAAAGACGGCAGGGAGTCTAGGTAGGGGCCGTTGAGGGATGATCCGGGTCCAACAGGTTCCGTGGTAGGTCCGGTGAAATGGAGGTGTCAGGCCTCTGGGCGAGAAGGAGAGGCAGGCAAAAAATCCGGTTAGACGGCGACGACCTGGTTAAGGGTGGACCGGAGACAGGACGAGGGTAGTGTGCGGGGAACCAATACTGCTGCATGGCGGATGAAAGACGGCGAGGCGGCAAGAAGCAGAGGCCGTTGATGTGAGAACCTGGGCACAACGGTGTTTGAACAGCATAGTAAGGTAGCAGCCACCCTGACTAGAAGGCGCCGTCCCGACTATGGGCATACCGAAGACGGACCTAAAAGCAGGGCGTGTGAGGGCGGGAGCCGGTGTGTCGAAGCGAGGCGGACGAAGGACGGCATGGTGCTTGGGTCAGGGGTTGATGAGGGGCTTCAACGCCAAGGCTGGAGGCCGGAGTAACAACCCCGACTCGATGGTGACGTCCCGGCTATGGACAAACCGGAAACGAGCCAGGAGTGGAGTTTGCAGAGGCGAGGCAGATGAAAGACGGCAGGGGGTCAAAGGCGGGGGCCGTTGATGGACGATCCAGTTCACAACGGCTTCACAGCTGGTCATTGAGACGTGGAGCTTCGGTGCCGGGGTTGAAGTGGGAGGCCTGAGCAACAACACTATTCGACGGCGACGTCCCGGCTACGGGTAGACCGGAGACGGTCGAAGAACGAGGCGTGCGGAGGCACGTCTTTGCAGAGGGCGGGTGAAAGACAAACGGGAACCAACAGAACGAGCCGCATGGCGGCTTGAGACAAAGAGATGGCGAGCCCTCGTAGCCGCCGGCTTATATGGGAGGACCACGCCCGCGCATGCGTGGTATGGTAACTGAGGCGGCCATTCAAGTTTCAAGCAACCAACAGCATCACTGAGACAGCAATGCTAAAATTGCCAGGTACAATACTTTCACAGCAAAGAAATATCATATTATTAGCCAGCGAAAAAGAATTGTTTAAAAGATGCATAAACCCCTGCCAGACCGAATGACCAGAAGCCGTTAACGCTCACTAAAACCATTTGAACATCTGGCATATACCGGTGGACGGTTTAAATTAATGGATTAGTGAAGCTCGGTAAAATATTCAAAACGCGCAAAAATGCAGACATGGGATACACGCCATCGGCTTAGCCAGCGATAAATAATTGTTTAAACGATCCTTGAGCATACTAATTGTTCGACCAAAGCAAACGAAAATCAACGTTTACTAGCCAGTGAGCACAAACACACAAACGGGATACACGCCTTCAGTGACAAACACATGAGACAGCAAATCATCCCCATATTTCAAACAGGGCATCAAACGCCATCCATGCGCTCAAGATCATTTCGGTTCTTTTACGAAACAGCCAGCGCAGCTGAGGTGGCCATTCTGGTTCCATAGTATAATATTCCGACAAAAGTTACTCATCGTCATCACTTTTAACACTGTCATAATAGTTTAAATCATCTTCTACCTACCAATTCTTCAGACGCACTCATGTTATCAAACTTTGCCAGCTTACATGCCTCAGTACATTTCAAATGATTTACCATACACGTGCATGTTGGCATGCACAATCTCGAACAAGAACAACTCAAAAGTTCCAACACTGCTTCCGGTGCTGGTGCTCATGTCATCCATCCGATGCACAGCTGCCACCTTTGTAGCATCCAGCCATCATCTTCTGATTCCGGAACCTCAGATGAATTTTCCACACATGTTTTCCAAATAGTTGTTTATGAGTTTGCTTGAAGAGAATGTCGACGAAGGCAGTCCCCACATGGAGTAAGGTAAGCTCAAAGCACTGAAATTGCTACAAACTAACAAGGAGTACGTTATTTTAAATTCTCCAGCGGTTTATGCCAGCTGTTCAAAGGGTTTTAGCGAGCGTTAACCGCACCAGGTCATCTGCCCGACGAAGCCCTAAGGCTCTATGTCTAGGCCCTATGTTTATGCCAGCTGTTTATGCATCTTTTAAACAATTCTTTTTCGCTGGCTAATAATATGAAATTTCTTTGATTCTTTGTTTCACTGTTTACAGAGGTCTTATTGTTGCCGGTCACTTTGCAACGTAGCAATGACTGTGCACAGCAGGTTTAAAGTGATTGTTAGTTGTTACTTAAAGTGTTGGTTACATAGGGCTTCGCGATCAGGGCTCATAAGGTGTATACATTATAGTCTTACCTTTTGTAACAACGGTTCATCTACGTTTGTGAAGTGCTTTTAAAAACTATAAAATTTTGTTTATCATTGAACTTTTTAACTATTTAATGTGTCTAATTCTGGGCTGCATTAGAAAAAAAAGAATGCGAAATCGTAGCTTTGCTTCCATAGCAGCCATTTTTCAAAAGTCGACATCCGCCATCTTGGATTGGGAGCAATTTTTGTTATAAACATACCACTTTCAAAAGGCAATAATGGTCTTTAGTCATGCTTACTAAAGAAAAGTGAGTAAACCAAAATTGTACCAAAATCTTGGCTGACTAAAACTAGGCTGGCAGGCAGAGCAGCTTGCCCGAGCAGTATCCGACGCCACGTACTTTCACAACTGCAAACTTTTGTATTACTGAATTTTTAATCAGATAAACGATTTCTTAACACTAAATTAAAGACCGTTGTATTCTCTACAACTTGTATTAACACTGGCGATAGCCAGTGTTAGTAAGGGTCGACCTAGGACCTCTGTGTTAAACTCTCAACTTTGAGAGCTTATACTCCGTCAAAAGTAAACATCTTTAAACCAAATTTGGAATCTAGCCTTGACTACTCAAGGCCTGTCTGCACTCCAAAAATTGTGAAATTCTTTCCAGCCAAACCCGAGATGCAGACAGGGGCCAAATAGACAACTTCTTGTTCTGGTTGTTGTTGTTCTGGGGATACTTTCGTCTGTCCTCTCTACAGGTCAAACCATTTGTCCTATAAAGATGGTTCTTAGCTCATTTTACAGGTATTGCTCTGTAGGTGTGCCCTTTTCATAAGGCTTTTTCTAATTGGTCAAGTGATTCAGGGGTTACGGAGCTCTAAACCACCAGATTGATTGTTTTACATTGTTTTAAACATTGTTATTATGCAACAATAGCAATTAGAAAACGCCAGCTGCAAGACATAGACTGAAGATTAAAGGATTTGTTTCTATTGTTACCATTGGCGATAGCCAGGTTAGTGACGGTCAGCCTAGGGCCTCTTGTGTTAAACTATCAGCTTTGACCGTCAACTGCACTGTTTTACAGTTTAGCTGCAATTCTAAAAGTAACACGAATTAATAAACAAAAACGGAACGTTAAATGTTTAAAGTAAGGATCTAAAAGTCAAAACCTAGAAGGAACACGGACAAGCTTTCACAGTCAGGGTCTACGTGTAAAATTTTGTCTGTCAGTAAGCGGCTGGTAAGCATTAGACCCTTCCTACCCGGTGGCCAGCAATAAATACATTTTGACGAAAACTGGAAATCCTCTTGCAAAGACCCATGCGATGATCAAATGGTAGTATGGTTATATGTTTCCTACTTCGCTGTACGTTGAAAATTATTTTTCAGTTTAGTAACATGCAAGCATATTCGTAGCAGAGAGCATTATGGTAATTCTCTACCATAAATCTACGAAATATAATAAAAAATTCTAAAGCATCAAAAGACAAAATGTCTTCACAAGAAAATTGTGTTATTAAAGTTCCATAAAAATATTCTAAGAACAAAGAAAACCTGCTACAACCGTTCATACACACGTTCTGTCCGAATAGACTACAACTAAGCTAATCACCGGGTAGCAAGGGTATAATGCTTACCAGCCTCTTACTGACAAAATTTATTTTACACCTAGACCCTGACTGTCAAAGCTTGTCCGTGTTCCTTCTAGGTTTTGACTTTTAGATCCTTACTCTAAACATTTAACGTTCCGTTTTTGTTTATTTCAAAACATTTCACGTAAAGTTATTACGTTTAAAGATATTTCGACATAACTGCATGGTGAGACTAAAAAAAAAATTATTCAATCACGTTTTCCTCGCCAACCGTTGCAACTATGCAAAAAGTCATGGGAAAAGAAATTATCGGCCAAGAAACAAGCTTTAACTGAAAAAAAAAGAAGTTAAAAAGTCCTATCAGAACCAGAGATATTGCTAATTTTCTGATTGCTGATGGCGGCTATCTTGAAATGACCGCCATTTTTTAAATCTACCACTTTGAGATGGCAATCATAATTTTTTATGTTCCTGAGGCATCCATACAACTGGTGTAAAGGAAAATTACTACCCCCAAATTATCCCAAATTCATGAGTTTAGCCACTTGGCCCATGGACTATAGACACACGCTAGTGTGTCGTCGCCAAGTAATAGTAGATCGTCTGATTGTAGACATCCGATTGTTAAAAACTGATTGTTGATGAAAAAAGGCGGCTTTGGGTGGCGGCCCTAATAAATACATTACATTACATTGCGGCTGCACTAGCAGACTGTGTCTTTTAACTGAAACCAACTTATACTTGATTTCAGCATACTGGTGTAAATTCCCCATGCGGTAGAAAAC
Organism: Lithobius niger; assembly: GCA_023313725.1. Lineage (NCBI taxonomy): Eukaryota > Metazoa > Arthropoda > Chilopoda > Lithobiomorpha > Lithobiidae > Lithobius > Lithobius niger. Next base: position 44,296 of record JAHWFP010040987.1, read on the forward strand.
TTTGCAAATCGTTTGAATCAGATGTCTTGGGTCCAGTAACGAAGAAAACGTCAACACGAAAATGTGGGAACGTGTCCTTCATGGAGAAAAAGTGTCCTCAATAAGGTTGATTTGTGTTACTGGTAACTAGTAACTAGTCCGCAGGCTCCCATGTTAATTCTCATAGGGTATAACGACACGTCTACAGCTGATTAGGGAAAGTTGCCAGACCTAAACTTCGGCAGACAGGTAAAGCGTCATATGGGGAAGTGCCTTTTTCTAAAATGGGGGTTGCAGCTAGAAGCACGTGGCCCTGAAGTGGCTCGTAAGTGCAAAATTATTGTTGTTACCATTGTTTGTATTTTCATCCAACCGTAGATTATAACATGCTTAAGTGTTACACGCTTACGTTTCAGTATTAATTGTCAGAATTCATTGTTGTTGCAAGTAGATGGCCGGGGCCTCAATAAAATAGGAGAAAATTGAAGAATGGTTCACTAAGAGACGGAGTATGTTTTATTGCAAAGGTTTGGTCGGTTTTTTGTGACGGTACACGAATCCAAACTAAATTATCTGCCCCACGACGATAAAAGGGACAATTATGTGTTCGTGAACACCATGGTAACTAAGTGATTGAATGCTTAACCAGGGAAAGCCTATGCAAGTTCTGACCGTGTCAATTTCACTGGCGTAACGGCTAATTGGACCACGGCAAATGTGAAAATTATGAATGAGCTTATTTATAGACATAAAATTCCTCCAGACAGAAAAGGTAGAGGGGACGATAAACCATCTGATCCTTCGTTCGTTCACAGTCCTATGAAAGCTGTGATATCCACCCAAAACCAAAACTGGTATAACAGAAGCCGCCAAGTTTCAAAAAAGGGTCGGCCTTTCAAAGTAGTGATATCATTCAACCAAGAAAAGGCCGCCAAGGTTAATCTTGTTATCCAAGTTAATCACACCTAATAATACTTAGGTAGCAATGTAGCAGTAGCAATGTTCTAGTTTTCATTTAACTTTCGAACTATTAGTAGGTGCGATTAACTTGGCTAACAGGATTAACCTTGGCGGCCTTTTCTTGGTTGAATGATATCACTACTTTGAAAGGCCGACCCTTTTTTGAAACTTGGCGGCTTCTTTTATACCAGTTTTGCTTTTGGGTGGATAATGTTTCCTCTTCACGTTTCCTCAAAGTGCGGGTGAATTGTTGACTCATAGCATTGTTAGCATTTGTTTGGTCTGTAAGTCTTCGCCTTGTGGTTGGCGTTTGCTGATTGGCAATATTACCTATAACATCGTTTAAAACAATGTTAAACAATAAAACTGGCTGTTGCAGACATAGGGCCTTAGGGCTTCGGGCAGATGACCAGGAGTGGTTAACACTCGTTAAACCCTTTAACCCTTTTAACAATAAAACTGGTCGTTTATGCGTCACTCTGAAAAGGGTCGACCAATTGTAATTTCTATTTTTATAAAGAGCACATCTCCGGAAGTAGCTGTTTCAAATGAGCTGAGAACCACCATTTTAGGACGAATGGTTCAGTCTGTAGGGACCATGGTATAAACGTGTCTAAATAATAAGAAGAAGTCAAAGCCAAAGACGAAACTTACGATTCCAGCTCAAGTCCAGATCTCCAAAGTGACCAATCGGAAATTAATAAACGTCGGTACACGTGTTCACCAAGTCCAACAAAGTTTATATATTAAATTTGAGAGGGAACTATTAAAAGGCAGTGGAGAAATTGAGCATAGAAATTTCGGCTTTAACATGGGAGACCATGGTCAAACCTCACAGTAAAGGCAACCGCCTTTACTAATAACAGTTGTACCACCAGCATAACATAAGTCATTCTAGCTGGTTCCCAATACCTGTACGAAATACTTCACTGGGCAGCATGAAATGAAAAGGACCCCCCCCCTGTGTCCTCCCCTGTGTCTGCCTTGTACAACTGATCATTTTCTCATTTGTTCATGCCGGCTCCCTGTGCTATGAACAGATCACCAGTGAAACGACGTAACAGTAGCATTTCTAAGTTCCACCCCGAGTTTGATAACATTTGTTGCCAGTTGTGCTAACATGTATTGATGCAAACTGTCAACTGCATCAGGAGTGGTCTAATGGGTACCCTGTGGGGACAGGAAAGGAGACAGGAAAAACGGGATAACGGTCCACAGCCTCAAAACAAAACACCAGATTCCTGGGAGAAATCTGAAATATGTTGAAGTCAAAGTCCGTCAGAGAAGCACACCCCCGCGCCTTAGAGGCTGTTTATTTCTATTCAGCACTGCCAAGAGATAGAAATCAAACTGATGAACATCCAGGAACCTGCATACAAACAAATAGCTAAAATCGTAACCCCAGAACTTGGTGGCAAACTCTAGACGAAGTGGAAAAATTTTCTCCCAGCAGCGGCTTGCACAGTGGAGAACGATTCACTCCACACAGGAATTAAATGTGACAATGACGAACGAGAGAGCTGATGCAAGGCCATCTGCGAAGCAAGTAAGGGAGTGGGAAGTTCGAATGTAGTTGACGGTTGGAGTAGAATCTTGACGGGTAGTGGTGTCCGAAATGGCACTGTGAACAACTCTGGATGGGCGTAATAAACGTGTGTTACTGTCTGTCAAGTGTATGTCCATGCTTCATTAAAGTAAGTTGCTTTAATTACAATTTTCCACGAACGTGTTGAAAATGAAGATTACTTCCCTTAATTGATGCAATACAGTTTGTGAACACAGTTAGATTGCCACGAAATCCCAGGATGTTACGTATCCAGGAAGTTGTTTAGTCCCAGGCATTCTAGGGCATCCCAGTACAGCACCATCTAATTAATACATTACTTGCAAAATGAACTAGGTACTGGTACTTGCAAAATGAACTAGGCACTGGTCTAAAATTCCATGTGTGTTCAGGGTACATTCTCTCATGCGAATAAAGCTCAGCCTGCAAATCAGTTGATTTATACATCGAGAAAGCTATCTGGGTCAGGTCTAGGTACTGGTCGAAATTCCATGTATGTTCAGGGTACATTCTCTCATGTGACAAAAGCTCAGTCAGCAAATCAGTTGGTTGATACATCTAGAAGGCCACCTGGTTCAGTTTTAGGTACTGGTCGAAAATCCCATGTATGTTTAGGGTACATTAAATCTGTTTGTTTGTTTACTCACTAATTAATTTTCTTATTTTATTGCAGAGAACCTAAGGCGTATGAAAGGCCAAAGAAGGGGAGTAAGCAAGCGTAAACGATTTACATCCATTATCAAACAACAATCTCCATTAAAGAAGTAAATTTCAGGTTCTCAACCCAACTCACAGGTTCGCCATTAGGTCACGATTTGAATGCCTGCAAGAACCTATTAAAGCATTTGTAATTCCAGCATTCATAATTCTAGTATTACGTCTAATAATTGTGACGTAAGAACCTATTGATCCAGTGCTGATTCAATTATTTCTGGAATAAGAACGTATTAATTCTGGTGTAACAGCATATAAAGTCAGTGTATCTTGCAAAACTCATCTAAGTTACCATAAAAGGAAAGGGAACCTATGCTCTTTGCTCCCGGCACATGAGTTGATTTGCCGGTGCACTTGGCAGCCCAAGTCATGGATTGACTCTCCAGGAAGAGATTGTCTTACACAATGGTTCCATTGTTGGTAAAGCTACTGCAGGAATATTGTAGTGTTCGTGTATAATAACGAAAGCTCATACAGCGAGTGCGCGATCCAAATGAAAACTCGGCATGCTGGACAGCACTGCGGTGGCAGCAACAGGCAAGAAACAGTCAAGGTGCAGACGTCTGGACGAAAGCTCGAGTCACGAAAGCTCGTGCAAGGAATGTACGATCCAAACGAAAACTCGGCTAGCAGAGGAGCCAAAGGCGATATCTTGGAGTTGGACGAAAGCTCTCCTGAGCTGTAAGAGGAGAGAGTCCAATTGTCCGGTCAAGGAAAATGGCTGCTACCATCTGGGAGGACGACTGAATATCAGTGGTAAACTCGGATTTGGATGAAAGCTCTCCAGAGCTGGGAGGTGAGGGGGTCCAATGGTCCGGTTAAGGAAAAAGCAAAAGCTATTATTGAGCAAAAAATTATTTAGTTAATAATTTATATTGTCAAGTTGTTAGCTACTTTGCAATTTTGAATTACCCTTGTTTCTAAAGTTCAGTTTACGAGTAAGGTTTATTTATTTATTTAGTTTATTTGAAATATTTAATTGTTGTGAATATATTTAGTTGACAGTAGTGTATACATAGTTACGTATATATTGTGTATATATTTAGTTGTAGTGTTATCTTGTGTTGGGGCTAGTGACCAGTTGTGGTTGTAACTCCATTAATAAATTAATCAATCGTTGCCAGTAGGGTTGTAAGGTTTCACATTGTTGCATCAGGGGGAGGGTTATTGGTGACCAGTGGTTGTAGCTCCGTTAACAAATCAATCAATCGTTGACAGTAGCGTTGTAAGGTTTCACATTGTTGCATCAGGGGG
>JAHWFP010040988.1:6608-36881 GCA_023313725.1 Lithobius niger
TATTGTATGAATCAGAAAGCATCAGAAAACACCCTGAAATTAGACTTTTAATCCTCTTTCTTACGTTTTTCCCCTTAAATTTTATAAATAAAAGTTTATTTTATTATCTTATAATTACAGGTATGAAAATGGCAAAGGTTTCAAACGGGGAGGGGGCGGGGAAGGGCGCTGATATTTTTTTCTTGCTACCTATTAACGGAACATTTTCCAACGAAATATAGCCTAAGTTGAAGTTTAATCAAACATCAGCGAACACCCGACGAAGATAATTTTTCATTCTCTTACTTACCTTTTTTATGCCTCTAAATTGTATTAATGAAAGTTAATGTTTACATTTCTTAATGGTGGCAGGTTATTGAATACATAAAAATGATGTTGAAATTAAAATTATATTTTAAAAATCAATAAATTATGATTTAAAAAATAAAATAATTCTAGGTTTATTGATTAATATGAAGCTATGTCTTAAGCCCCTGCGTATGAATACAGAAACGTAACGAAGACCGGGCTCCAAGGTTGGTCAGTCGTTACCTTTAGGTTTAATCCATCTGAACCATCTTTCAACATGGCGGAGAAAGCAGACGACGCCTAGTATAACGCGGTACTAAACTGGTATAACGGTACTAAACTAGATTTAGTAATTTATTCAATTTTTCTGCTGCTACGACATTTTAACTTGGTTAAACTTACTGTTGTCACAAGAAGATGACTCATTCTACACCGGTTTTCTTGCAAATATCATGCATTCATAAGCACCCCGTCTCGTGTTACAAAAATACGATATTTACTTCCCCAAAGGTTTGGTTCGACTGTCAAACTTTGTTACAAAACACAATGGCACGTAACGCCTGGCAATATAACAATCTCTTATCTTACCTACGTTTGATACATCATAAACAATGTAGTACAGGGCGTATTTACAGAAAATTCCACCGCCTACGAGCGGATCAACCGCAAATACCTCATGGCGGCGTGGTCAGGCGGAAGTAGCAGACGCGCTTTGTATTCTGGGTACATTCGTGAGTCACGCTTGCCATCGAAGACTACGCACTTCGGCTATGCATTTGAGCTGGGAGTTGCTTATCCATTCAAACACAATCAACTCCTATGCTCGCAGAGTGGCCGGCAACAATAAGATCTGTCCAAGTGAAAACAAAACAGAAAGCGCGTGGAGTGTACAGACCCTTTTGGCTCTCGTAGTGAGTAAATAAAAAAATAAATAAAAACAATAATGAGGCATTGTTTTGCCGGGCGATTTGCTTTCTGCCTCTCCCAGAAAACAAAAATGTCAAAGCAGCCAGGCTGAAGATTTCAACACTAGCCAGTGCAATTTTTTCAGACAACGATGCTGGAAAATGCATCGACGTGCCAATTTTTAAAACGATGCATCCACTGACTTGCACCACGGGATGCGCTGATTGAGTGAGCGAAGCGAACGAAAATCAGAGTTTGTTAGCCAGTGCGCGCAAAAATTGGATTGAACAAACTTAATTCGATGAAAGCGTTTGTGGGTCAGGAAGCACAAAAATTTGGATTGAGAAACTTAATTCGGTGAAACATGGACATACACATGAGTAACCGAGCGGTGCCAGTGTTGCAAACGGTGGATCCAAGACCAGCCGTGTGTAACACGGGCTTCATCTATAGTATTTTGATAAGACAACACATTTTTTGATAAAATTACTTTTCCTTACCTCTAGACTTCAGTTCTTGCAGCATTTCTTTGAAGTCTTCAATTGTCCCAAAAATAGGATCAATCTCGGTGTAGTTTTGAACGTCGTAACCCATGTCTTTCATTGGAGACTGAAATATTGGACTGATCCAGACCCCATCAATGCCAAGATACTCGAGGTAGTTTAAACTTTGTGTTATACCTAGAGATAAAGTAAATCGTAAGGTATGATTAGGACTAATTAGATGCATTCACCCATGTTTGTCAATGAGACATCATCTGTTTATAACGTCAGCTTTTCTTCTACGGATATGTTTTGACGCCCAAACAAAGAAGGATTATTGTATTGTAGAAGGATTGATGTATTATTTTATAATAGTAAAATTCAAAGCCTTAAGTTCTTAATGGTTAACTTCAAATGCTTAAGTTTCTTTATATGGACGACTGTAAATGTATTATTCTTGGTCAGTGAACCCTGTTTGTTACCCCTCTCCTATATTCTAGGCAAGATGCCAATACCACTAATGGGAGCATGTGCGGGAATGTGCATACTTATACAATTATTTTCATGAAATTATATTTTGATAATATGATATAATGTAGTATATGTATAATCATAACTTGATGGTTACAATGAACACAGCATTTCTATATTCGTAATGTTACTATGACTTTATTAACAATATTTTCACTGTAAACATCACTTCAATAACTTTAGTCACATTTGGTGTATAACTGAAGACTCGTTGACATTTTAATATGTAATTTTATTTTTGTTATTTGAAATAATAATAAGCAGTGGCGTCTACATATGATGGTGTCAGCTTTACTTCAACCACATGTTTCCGAGAACACCACCATAGATGATATCCAAGTAGGACTAGAGATGGCTCAGTTATTACGCACCGGTAGGTTTTCATGTGATCACACCTATTGTTATAATGCCTCTCTACCCACATACAGGACCTGAAAGGGGACTGGTTGCTCCACATCTATGCATAGAGAAGGATGACTCCATACTTCTTCCCGGCAGGACATTGGAACTATGCTCGGCACATTTCTTGGCATGTTATTGATACGGAAACATCTCTTCCTACTGATATGTTATCTGTCTTTCTTGGGGGAGAGCATGTGTGTCACCATCGAGCAGGAGTGTGGAATGCAGTCTTCCAAGACGAATTTGTTGAACAAACGTGTAAACCAATGGTAGTCTAGTGGCAAGTCTTTGTCATTTGAGTGAACGATAGAGTGGTGTTATCTCATCGCATTTATAATTCAGTGTGGAAATTAATTACATGTTTGAGGAAGAACCCGATGATGATTTACTGTATTATTGGAGCGAAGCGAGGCCGAAGTTACTCCAATGTAATCTTAGACCGCGCATCACGCAAAAACCACAAGGACTATCCAAACCACACTTTGCATGCAGTACCACGGGAGTCCGGACAAGGTTTATCAAAAGAAAAATCCAGAATCGGACATGAGGTTGAGGAACCATCAGGGTGACAAAATGGACCAATAGCAAGAGCCAAAACCCAAACAACAACTAGATGGGAAGCCGTTTTTAATTGTTAAACGCATCCGATTGTTAACAGATTGATTGTTGATGTTAAACAGGCGATGTTATGCAACGGCTCTCAATTAAAATCAAATCAGTTCATCGGCCTCACGTGTCTGTTTACCACACTAAAAGCTTATTTTGTAAGGCTTGGCCCATCCCGATTACAAATTAAGAGTGCCTCACGTAATTCCTTATCGACATTTGCAATATCGCTAGAAATCGGGATCGGTACATAAAATCCAGATAGATCAGTAATAAACCAAATTGAAGATATTTTCACTTTTTGTCGACCGATTTTGACGTTTGAATAAAATCATTTCGCTCCATTTTGTCGACAGTGGAACTGATGACGCCCTAGTCATATACAAACAGTACCTTCCTAAACGACCAAATAGAGCGTACCAAACGCACCACTGTTGGTGACAGTTTGGCTCATTCCCTGCTAATATCCGTGTTGATGCGGCTTGATTGACGTCATCATCGTCAGCGATGAATCTGTTTCGTCAAAACTGTTACGACGCGTATGCTCAAACCTCCACCCCAGCAAACCACCTCCCTGAGATGGTTCGCAATTTGGCATTGCTCTCGCCTGGTCACATCTATTAGCCAATCCTGGTCAAATCCATTAGCCAGGTCAGGTCGCGGTGAAGGCATGACGTATCGAATACTCTGCTGAGCTTGTTGAGCTGTATTGTAGTTTAGGAAGGTACTGAATGGCTGACGCAACATCACTGCGCACGCACGACGTCAAGTTTGGAGCCAAACCGTCTGTAACAGTGGTGCATTCTGTTCGCTCTGTTCGGTGCTTTAGGAAGGTACTGAAAGACGACGGTAAAACCCGAAGAATACTTGATGCAGAAGACAGAAAAATTGATTAAGTGCGACCACCAGAAGGACACAAACCTCTTCTCAGACATCATGATCGGAGAACCCCTTCGTAACATCATCAATGGCTAAGGTGGAGGTGCTAAGGTCATTGTTGACGAATCAGTAGCCAGAGGAAAAAGATTAACAGCTGCATTTGAAGCAAAGCTCCCTACAAGGTTTTATGATCCACTGAAGAAGACTGTCGAACAATGAAAAACTTAAAACAAAGGTGAGAGTAGGGTATACTTATATTTTTGATGCAGAGAAACTGCGCTCTTGCGTGTTGGTTATCTCGCAAATAGGGACGTACAGGTGCCGGAACTGTTCAAAAATGGCTCTCCTGGCACCTCCGTTATTGTTTGATGAGTGTGAAACATGCGTAAGGGAAATAAAACTTAACAGACTGGCCGTTAGTACTGAGGATATTCTTCCACCAGTTGATATGCAGTTGGTAGATGGGAATGAGGCACTGTACAACACTCTGTGGCCAAAGAACATGATCATCGTCTATGCTATAACAACTTGGTTGCACAGTTTTCCAAAGCTTACAACAGGTATGTAATATTTGATTTCTATTATGCGAACTCGATTAAATCACACGAATCACAAAAGACGAAGAAAGGTATGGTTCCACATGCCTACAAACTCAAACGTGAAAATGCTCTTTCTGCAAAAAAAAACGTCATGAGAACTAATTGCATCAAAGAGGCATTAATCAAGTTGCTGTGTGGAACTGAGCACGACAATCATCATTTGCATTTGGATGTTGAGTTTTTCATTTTCATATGAAGAAGCTGATACTACCATAATAAGTTATTTCCTCTTACATCCCATACCCGAATTTTCACTGATGACACAGATATTGTACTTGTACTTTTACTGGTTGTACAATCCAACTTTTCAGGTAACCATGAAAAGCTTACTAACAAAAACGTCAAGTGTGCCGTAAAAAAGGGGATTATATGATTGAAGTTTCAGTTTACTTGTTAAACTGTACACGGAAAATTTGGATCATTTTTAATTGAAATTATCAAATGTACAATTGAGAAAATTGCATCTGTTTAAGTGCTGTTGTGCTTTACGTTTTAAATATAGGATTCGTAAAGCACAACAGCACTTAAACAGATGCAATTTTCTTAATTGTACATTTGATTATTTTAATTAAAAATCATCTAAATTTTATCCGTGTACATTTTAACAAGTAAAGTGAAACGTCAATCATATAATTAGCTTTTTTACGGCACCCTTGAAGTTTTTGTTAGTAATCCGTGTACCTTTTGTACGGCTATGACGTCGTGCTACAAAGGTTTATGCATGCTTTGTTTATGCATGTATTGTTGCTGTCCACTTTGTGTATTTAGTTATGATAGGGCGTACGGCTTTGGGCCATGGCTCTTAATAAATAATTGTGAAACGATTCAACTCAGCTCTGAAAGCCTGTGAATATTGTAGTGAAGACGTACCGTAGATTAGAGAGTTAACTAAATATCTTATCTTACCTCTTCCGAATGTTTGTGGAGCCCTGCCAACAGTTGCGGTTACTAACCCCTCAGCTAATGTTTTGCGTGCAAAGCAGCATCAAGGCTAAGCAATATGAGAGGTGTTAGAAGCTGGTGCTTACAGCCGAGCGTAGCAGCGGCTTGGAAGAGATAAGATGCAACATCTAGTTAACAGTCTAATCTATGGTACAACTCCATTCCATTTTGAGGCAGTCCTGTCTACTCTTGTTGACATTGTTATGCTTAAGTTGCTGCCGTTGCTGTCGTTGCTGCTGTATGTGAGTTGTGTGCGATATCAACTGCACTTGATGAGGCACTTGAACTTGCTCTTCCAGCCTTTGTTGTCTACACGGATTACAAAACAGCGATTTCTACCATTCGGCGAGCATTGACTAGTTTTGACCTGCGTGACCCTGTTGTCTTCACTGTGTGTAAGAAGTTGTGGGCCGCTCAGTGTCGTAGTCCTGTTGCCTTTCGATGGATCCGTGGACATGCTGGCCTGCATGGGAATGAGTTAGCTGATGGGATGGCAAAAGGTGCCGGTGACTCTGCTGGTCCTTCATTCGACCCGGTCGAAGCGTCCCATGCTTGCTAGTTGGTGCACTGATCAGTGAACTGAAGAGTGGAGTAGAGAGCAGGTAGGTCGGGATCTCTTTCGGATCCACCCTGTGTGCTATCGGTTTTCTGTTCTGGATACGATGCGGGTGCCAGTTGCCAGTCCCTGTCACGTCTACGCACTCGACACGCCTTCTCCGAGCACATCGGTATCGCTTCTCCTCTCTGTCCAGTGTGCCTGGTTGAGTTTTCGCCAGAGCACTTTTTGCTTTCCTGCCCGGTCTTTCGTCAGCAGCGATTAGCCCTGACTCCTCATTTGCGTGCTTGCTCGTCTGTTGATAGACTCCAGTCCCTTGCTGGTGAATCTGCGTCTCGAAGTAGATTGGCTGCTGTAGTGCAGTTCGTGCATGCCACTGGTGTTCGCGTGTGATGATGGCCCATATGGCACTTAACGGCACTTGCCTGGGTCTGCAGTATGCCCAAGGTAGGTGTTTTGTTCTCACCAGTTTTGACTCTGCATTGTGGTAGAGTAGTTCTTTTGTGTTGTTGTTGTATCAGAATAGTCGCAGGATGCATGGCTCTGGGCCGTTTTCTGCGTTATAAAATCAAAATCAAAATCAAAATCTACCGTCGATACTCCTATTTTTTGGTGGAATACAATAAAACTCAATTTGATTTTCAGACAGTGTTGTCTATTGTAATTGTTGCACTTGTTACTATTGTATGCTTTTGCCATTGTTATGCTTAAGCTACTGCGATGGATTTTGAGTGGGTGGGGGGGGGGGGCGCATGGCTTCGGGCCACGGCTCCCTGTAATAAAAAATACAAATTCAAATACAAATTCAAATTCGCCGATGCTCAATTTCGCCATTCGCAAATTATAATAATAATAATATAATAATAATATACACTTCACCACAGGAATGGTAGGAGGTCAGAAGGGTGGTGAGCCACTTACACTGATCCTTGAAAATTTCAGTAAAAAGAATGACTCGTTTGTCACAATTGGACGCTGAAGAAATTTAACAAGGTCTGGGTACTTGAGGCGTCGCTTAAAAGAGTTTAAATTTGGGGCATCTACCACTTCCGCTGGAAGAGCGTTCCAGATGGGGACAGTCCGAACGGAGAAAAATAAATAAACGAACTATAATTTGAACGCCAATTCCAGGGAACAAGGACTGTTTTTGCTCAATGGTTATGTCAGAAAGTGAACACAGTTTGTGTGTGCGTGTGCTTGTGTATGTTTGTGTGGGGCTTAATTTGTATGTTATAGAGGCTTTTTTTTATATTTGTGTTTCTTGCTTTATATTTTAAATCTGTTTCGTGTGAGTGTCTATTGTGCTGTGCATATATACACTGAAAAACAAGCAGACTACTAGTTAAGACAGGTTTTTTTTTTTGCCTGTGCTTGGGTTTGATGGTGTCTGTTTTAGTTCTAGTTCATGGGAGTAAATACGTTTTCATTTTCTGTATGTATTTTTAATCCTTCAATTTTGTAGGCGTTTGCTGTTTATGGCGTCTGTTTTATACGTGTTAGTGAGTTTAGGTTTTCATTCTGTTTCATGTGCGTGTATGTGTTGTATTTTGTGTGTGTATTTTTTCGAAATATCCAACCATTTTGTTTGTTTGATTAATGATGTACATATACGCATGTGCATGGAGGCTGGCATGTCACAATCCTTGTTCCCTGTAATTGGAGTTCAATTTATAATTCGTTGCTTTCTAGTGAACTCTAATCCATTTTTATTCGTGTACCTTCACAGCTGTGAGTATGGGGATACGAGCTCTAATGTTTTTTTTCTACACAGCGAAGCTGTTTTTTGCTCAGTTAATTTGTTGGCTTTTTTCACTTCCTTTTGATCGTAATTGCTACTACGGTCTAATCTATCGTGTCTACAGTGCATCCACTATCTACCCAATTTTGTTTGCGAAAAAACGGAAAATAATAAATGCATATTTATGTTCTGGTTCCACCCAAGCTTTATTCCATGGTTATTATTTGATAGCAACACGCTAGTGTGTGTTTAGATTTAGGATGTTGTCTCGATGGGTAGATGACTCTGCTATTTTATCGGCCTGGCGCAGCCGGTACGGCAGTTTCTGCTGTCGCTCAAACAAAAAGGTGTGCTGACGCAGGAAGAAATTTCAAAAGGTTTAGTGGGACCAGGTAAATACGAGGAAGTGGGGAGATTAGCGGAAGCAATCGGACTGGATGAAGTTGGCCTAAAGTTATATGGTGTGGTGAATAGGGAGGAAGATGAGGTAGGCCCAATGGCTCAAGTAGGCATTACTGGCAACAATGCCAACAATGACAATGACAATAATTATCACGGTAGTGTCAACAATGGGCAGCGTGGCACTGTTTGCGACGGTGTTTACGCCCCAAATGTGCAGCAGAATAATGTGCTTTCGTTTTCCAGTCAAGAGGGCGGTATTACAATAGGAGAAACGGCTGATGTAACCGCTCAGCACTGTGACTCAGAGGAGGTTCCCTGCATTGGATGTAGATGGTGCACAGCGTGACCTGAACTGGCTTACGAAAATGTACTGGGGTCGTCTGGCTAACATCAGTATGGAACTATATCTAATTATGATAGGTGAGAGTGCTGGTCGTCGTACTTCATGAAGGACTTGAGGGATGCTCTGGCACTGATTGTGGATTTGATAAAAGTGTGAGGTATGGCCTGGCTGCGCGCTAACAATGCCTCCAGGTTATGTTTGTGGACGTGGAGTCCAAGTTACTGGTTAAGAGGCTGGGAAGCCTTCTACTTAATGGCCACCCAGCAACTGTTCACGATTCGTTTGTGCGAACCCTTCGGACGAGGGGGCACTGGTTGCCCCTGGACTTGCCCGATGTGGAGTTGAGGAGGTAATTAACGAATTACGGTGAGGTGTTAGGTGTGCAACACGAATACCATGAACTGGAAGGTTTGAGTCATTACCGTACGGGAGTGCATTCGGTTGTACTCTGTTTGAGAGATCCTACTCTGGTTGAGGACATTCCGGACATCATCAGAGTTAAATGTATGCCGGCCCTTCTGGCTGTCCAAGATAGGTTGCCGCATTGCCACATTGCAAGATAGGTTGCATGCATGACGGCAGCGTGGCCACCTTCGAAAATTTTGCCCATACGTTATCTGCCACCAATGTCACCCGTTTATCCTGAAGAGAGCCCTGCCTGTGTGTGCATCTGCCCCCAGCAGACCCAGCGGATGTGCTTCCAGTGCCTTCAGTGCTGGATCTTGTCATATCGGAAACAGTCAGCAAGGACTCTGGCTCGGCCCCTGGCAGCGACCACGCTGAGTGGGAGGTAGTATGTCAACGTAAACCACCGAAGCGTAGGAAAGTTTCGAGGACGCAAGCATCCTTGGCAAGTTCTCCGCCGCTGTCCAAGCAACTGGCAGTTGATTGCCAAAACAGGTTTTCTGTGTTGACGCCCGACGGTAATCCAGTTTGTTCAGCACCTATTACCCTTGAGTCTTCAAGTCTTGTGTACGCCGTTCAGTGGGCAGCTGACATGTCGGTCCTGCGGCTTCTGATGGTTGTCAAATGTGTGTTTCTCCAGATGTCCACTCTGTTTCCAGCCCTGCTGAACAGGAACTTCAAAACGTTGGCCCTGACCCTGGTACCGACGCAGTTGCTGCAGAGGGGGTGGCCGAGGATGGTATATCCGGTCAAGGGGGTGGTTCAACTTCTGGGTCCGTGACTGACTCCGTGTGTAGTGCTGTTTTGCTCGCTGATTCGGCAGGACCGGGAGGCACTCCTGTTGCATGTAGGCAGATGACAGTGAGGAGCAGATGTCGGACAGTACTTGTATCAGTATCAGTTCGGGTAGTATTGGTGATTCTAACATGCTTGGGGGTAATGGAGAGGTGGAGTTGTTGGAAGTCCAGGTGACCCCGTAATCCTGTCCAAATAATCTTGTGTTCTCCTGTGTTCCCCCTAAACGTCCCTGTTTATCTGTGTTTTTTCTCTCAACCCCAATTATAATTCACACTCTGTTCCTGGAATGTCAGAGGGGCGGCTAACAAGGTTGAGGACATAGAAAATTTCTGCAATAAGGTTGACATTTGGGGGATTGCGGAGACTAAACTCCCAGACGGGGTCACCCCTGTTTTTCGTGAGTACACCAGCATTACGGGCCCTGGACCTCCGGTGTTCGTGTGTTTGTTAAGGACATGATTATTTGTTCCCCTCCCCTCTTTCAGACCAGCGCAGGTGTTGATTCATGTGTCTTTAGGATTTGGTGGGAGCATAAATGGGTTACCATCGGTTTTGTGCATGCTAATGGGCGTTTTTCGAGACATGAGTGGGTGGGGTGGGTTGACTCGCTCTGAGACCTCTTGTTCTCGGGGGCGACTTCAACGTACATCACTGGCTCTGGGGCAGTGCCTGCTGTAACACCAGAGGACGTTTGATTGCTGATTCCTTGTGTCGCCTTGATCTCGGGTTGATCTCGGGTTGATCCAGCCGGGGGCCCTTACATTCTTGAGGCGCTGCGGTGGGGCTTTCCAGAAATCTGTCCAGGACTTGCTCTACTGGTTTTGCTTCTGTATTATCTTTTGAGGTCTTGGGGGCAGTGACCACTTTCCTGTGGCACTGTCCTGCTCCAGTTCCTTTACCTTGTGCTCCAGTTCCTTTACCTTCTGTATTATCTTTTGAGGATCTTGGGGGCAGTGACCACTTTCCTGTGGCACTGTCCTGCTCCAGTTCCTTTACCTTGTGCTGGATACCCGGCAGCACTCCCGTGGACCGCTCGTAACATCTGGGGACTTCGTCCCCTGGACTGGAAGTGGATTGAGAAGTCTGGCCACTGGGGACCGGGCACCATCCGACCAGGGGCATCAGGAAACTACATGCGTGGTGGACGCCGGTACGCCATCAGGGATGGGCGGAGGGCCTGGCAGCAGTTCCAACGTGTTAGGAACGATCTTAGGTGGTTTGAATATGTTGTGGTCGCTCAGGAGACCAGGTTCATCCTCCGTAGGGAGAAAGCCCAGTACGGTACAGGCTCTGCGACCGAGTCTCCCAGGGCATGCATATGTCGCAAGTTTGGGCTTTAATCCGGCCACAGGGTGCTCGCCCTGCGGTCTCATGGGTGTTCGGCGATTCGGGTGAGGTTCTCCGTAGCCCAGAGATGGCAGCGGCATTCAATAACAACTTTGCAGCGGTTTTGGGGTCTCCAAGGGGGCCCTCCCCTCCTCCCTCTGTAGTCGGTGAGGTTTCCAGCCATTTGAATTTTCCACTCACTCTGCTCAAGCTATCGGCAGCACTCAGCCCCTGCAAGGCCGGAGGTGCCTCCGGGATTGACCATGTTTCGTATGCTGACCTCAAGAGTCTTGATGACAGTAGTCGGACCGAGCTCCTCTGTTTTGTCCGAGTAGATTCGACGGTGCGCCGATTCCGCAGACATGGTTTTTTTCTGTCCTGGTCCCTCTTTTGGTTAGGGGCAAGGTCCGCACTAGCGTTAGGAGCTACAGGCCCTTGCCCTCCTTTCCTGCCCAAGGAAGGTGTATGAGAGAATTCTCATAAACAGGCTGGTATGGCAGGCGGAGGCGTCGGGAAAACTCTTTGGGGCACAGTTCGGTTTTTGGAAGCATCGGGGGGCTCAGGATGATGTCTTGTATCTTAAGTCTGGCATCCGTGAAGCTTGGCTCAATGACTGCATCGCCGTGGCTGTCTTCCTGAACATCAAGGCTGCATACGACATGGTGGATGTGTTGTGGGTTGGGCAGGCCTTTGATGACCTGGGGGTCAGCACGAAGCTGAAAAAGGCTATTCTGGCCCTCCTTGGGACTCGGAGCTTCGCGGCCAGGGTGGACGGATACTGGTCTAACATTCTATCCACGGATAGAGGCTCCCGCAGGGCAGCTGCCTCAGCCCCGCCATCTTCACTGTGGCAATCAACACTGTGCTCGTGGAGCTTAGTTCCTCGGTCAACGTGGTTGCTTACGTGGATGATGTGGTTCTGTGGCTGACTGGTAGGGACCTATCTGTTCTTCTGGTTTCTTTGGAGAGGGCTGTTGATTATGGCTCCCAGCTTCTTACGGTCAGGGGGCTTGCTCTGTCGGCGATGAAGACTGAGTTGGTGATATTCCGCCGTGGACAGGCTGTTGAGGGATCAGTCACTGTGGATGGTTTGGTTGTCATCTCCAAGTCCAAGGTGAGGTATCTTGGTTATTGGCTTGACACTCGCCTGGATTGGTCTCATGATGTCGCTGCCGTCAAAGAAAATGTCGCCAGACGTACCAGTGTTCTCCGCGCGATCGCGAACAATAAGACCACTGCGCGGCGTGCTGCGGTTGCTACGTTTTATAGAGTGTATGTCCGGGCCTGTGTGGACTTCCACGCTCCTGTTCTTGTTAGTTCTGCCCAGGTGATCAAGTCCATTCATATCACCTTAAACGACTGCCTGCGATGTGTGACGGGTTGTCTGACTTCCACCCCATTTCAGCTCTCTTGGTGGAGGCGGGCAAGGTCCCGCTGGACCTCAGAGCCAGGGAACTGCTTGTCAGAGTGTGCCATAGGGCCGTTGGAAGGAACAGCGGTGCCCCCCTAGCTTGTATCATCAGGGACTATGCCTCTTCCCCCCGGGGGGGGGGGGGGGGGGGGTAAACTCTTCGGCGCACCAGGTCTGGGCGCGTCCCTGCTCCTTGATGCCGAGCTTGCTGATTTCCCTAGCCCATGCCTTGTTCATCCAGTATGTCCATGGGTCTGGAGTGGGGTTGCGATCTCGGCACTTCGGGATGGGGGGGGGGGTGCCCCTGTTACCGGCGTGCAGGTTTTTTGTGATGTCTCTTTCTTCCTCGAAGCTTCGGAAGGTGGTGTTGGCATCTGTGTTCCCAGTTTCCGTTTTGAGTATAGTTTCTTCCTGGGATCACTACCCTCTGCCTTTGTCGAGAAACTTGTCGCTATTTCTCTGGCTTTGGATGTTGGTATGGTCTTGTGTCTCCCCAGGTCTTGTGTCCTGTTGGATTCTCTCGCTGGGATTGTTTTTTTGAGGCAAAATTTGGGTTCTATTACGAGATCGGATGGAAGATCTTCGCCGCTACTATGTCCGGGCTTTCTGTCGCTATTGCCTGGGTCCCGGGACATTCTGGGCTCTTTGGCAACGAGACAGCAGACAGCCTGGCCAGGCTTGGGTATGCGGAGAGGCTTAATGCTGTGAGTTTCTGGTAGGCCCTGGGGACATGCGCTCAGTTGTTGCCAGGGCTTTCGTCTCGCTGTGGGCAGACAGGTGGGCTAGCGAGCCCACTGGCCACGCCGTGTTAGAGATTCACCCTCGGTGGCTGTGCTCAGGGCCCTGGGCAGCCTTTCGCGTAGGGACTCCGGCCTCTTTCCAGGCTGCGGACTGGACATGTCCAGCACCGGGGACATACGTTTCATGTTGGGTGGTCGTGCACCCCAACCTGTCCTCGTGGCAGGAGCCCCGAGACCTTTTGTCATTTCCTTTTGTACTGCCCTCTCTGGGCTGATCAGCGTCGCTTTGTTCTCAGAGGTCCAGATGATAGTTTACGCCAGGGCCTGGGTATTCCGCCGCATTCCGTGGCTTGTCGGAATTCATTGCATAGTGTCCTCTCATTCTGTTAGGCTACCGGGCGCTTCGCCCAGGTCGGGGCCTCATCCTGTTAGCCGCTCCTCCGCTACCCAGCTTCTCTGGCTGATTGGTTGTGCATTTGTGGCTTTCAGCCCTGTTGTTAATCTAGTTATAGTTGGTAGTTAGGATGGGGTTTGGCCAGTGGTGGCAAAAGGTCTGCGTTGGAACTCTGGGTAATTGGGGTGATTCGTTGCGATGAAGTTATTGCCTGGGCATGCTAGTGTAATACGTTACTTTTAAGTAGTTCGTAAGTTCTTAGAAAAGAGCGTATGGCTTTTAGGCCTTTTAAACTCTAATAAAATACAGTAATTATCGTGGCAAACAATCGTGGAAACAATTCAACTGGCTTCCCGAAGCCCGCATTAAAGAACTAAAAAGTCATTCAGTCATGTCGGCCGCCAAATTTTGAGGACGAAAGGCCTCAAAATTCAAGACTACGTACCCCACAGTTTAAAACTTGAAGATTTAAGTGAAAACCAAGACCATCTCATTTTGGTTCTCTACAACGAGTTAACCTAACTTATGCTGACAATTTTAACTCAAACAAGATACAACGACAATGTTACTTTCCTCTGCGCCCAATCATCATTGCATCTTCCTTGAATGAGGTCTAATCTTGTGCGTCTTGCCATTTTCTTGCGCCATTGTTACCATTGTTACATGTTACCACTGTTACATGTTGCAGCATGTTGTTTGTTGAATTACCCCATGAGCTCCTTGGTGTGTTGGAAGCTGTCGGGTGCTATGCACTTCCGTGTCCCAAGCTTGGACTGGGTGAACGGTCACTGTGGTAACAGTGGGACTGAACATGCTGATTTCATTGTCAAATCAGCTGTTTCATCGGCCTCATGCAGTGTCTCTTTGGTACGTTCTGTCAGTTCGTATCGGGTGACGCTCAGAGACAGGACGTTGCGTGAATGGAATAATGAGTGGGCTAGTGCAACAACAAGCCGAGTTCTATTTAGTAAGCATCCAACTTGCTCGTATGACCTCTTCCTTAATGATTTACTGTGCCCTGTCCTGAAGTGGGACAAGGAACGCTCCATCCGGATGGAGCGTTCCTTGTTCCACCACAGGACAGGGCACTCGCTTCTCCCGTCCCACAGTCAGCAGCTGGGGTCGAGTATGTTTACTGCCTGTGAGTTTGGCGACGTTGGCACAGTGACCCATTTTGTGCTCCACTCTGTAATTCTTGCTAGAGCCCGAGCTCCGATAACGCGCTGGACAGAGTCAGGCATGTCGCTTGCAGAGCTTCTTCAGGCAGAGAGCAGAAGTGGAGATGAAAAGCACTTACGAGCAGTTGTGGCGTTTGTGAAGGTGGCAGACCTTCAC
Source organism: Lithobius niger (assembly GCA_023313725.1). Classification (NCBI taxonomy): domain Eukaryota; kingdom Metazoa; phylum Arthropoda; class Chilopoda; order Lithobiomorpha; family Lithobiidae; genus Lithobius; species Lithobius niger. The sequence goes on from JAHWFP010040988.1 coordinate 21,692, forward strand.
CTATGACACCTGGGTGCCCTCTATGTCTCCAACAGGGTAGGTGTGATGAATTTGAGTTCAGGCTACATACATGCACCAGAACCATAGCAGAAACATGAACTAGTGAGCTAAAGTGAGGGTGGAAGTTGACTCGTTCTTCAGGAATTGAGGATACCGTGTAGTTGTGCATGGCAGTCTATTGGAAGTGAGTTTATATATTAGGAGTTACCGTGGGTGCATAGTGTACGGTTAGGGCCCCAATAAAACCTCATTCAGCTTCAGCTCCACCGTGGCTGGCAACGAGCAAGCTGACTTTGTTGCAAAGGATGCGGTTTTCAACAGCAACTGCCAGATTACCACAGTGCAGTCTGTGAGAGCTCATAAGCTATCTTTTGCTTTCTCAAACTTTGCAGTCTTGGAGAGCGGAGTGCAGGGCAGCCCCGACAGGTCGATTGCTGTTCAGCATTCACCCCGTGTGTGATTATGAGTCGGCATTGGATGGCCTGCCGTATTAGGCAACGCTTCTGCTGTCTCGGCTGCAAACAGCCCATTCGCTGTTACCGTCTCATAATCGCCACCCTGGCAGGAGTTGGCCGGCGCGCAGCGCAGCTTGCAGTGCAGAAGACCCGGTTGCACTCTGTTGCTGTACTGTCCAAAGCATGACAACAGTCGCAAGAAGCTGGATCCTTGGATTCAGAGAGGCTTGTCTTTTGGTGATCTTCATGGTTTTTCTGTCATGGTTTTTCTGTCAGCATACTTTTGGTAAAGGTTAGGAAACTTTAAAAACTCCATTTACGCAGAAAGTTTTCAAATGGCAATCATAATCGACAATCGGATTTGCTGCGATAGCATTGTTTTGAGTTACGGATTGCTGCCGATCCTACGTGTTGTCCAAAAAATACTGAATAAATGCATTGTTCCGGCCAGCAGAAATTGATGTGACTCCTAGAACGTGTATGAACAGAATAACGATGTTAAAACAAATACAATACATATTAAAAAATAATTTAACTTAGATTAAAAAAATTGATTGGATAATTCTGTTTCTGAAACAAAACAAACCCATATGTCGTATGTGTCTTGAAATTGATACCGGGGGGGGGGGCCCCCCACGCAATGGACTTATAATGCAAAATTATCATACATTACATTACTACTGCCGTCGTCAATTTCACTGTCAACATAATGAAGCGGGCTGCTGTTTGGATGTTTGGCTGAAAAGGATCGGCCTTTGAAAGTAGTGACATCATTCAACCAGGTAAAGGAGGCCAAGGTTGCTAGCTACTTAGCTGGAGAGTATCATGAAAACGTTATTGATACATTTTTCTGTCTGTGAATGTGGATTCTCATCCTTTAACTTATAGTTATTATTTATCCCTGCACCTCTGGACTGTCCTGGTAGGTAGCCTATTGCATGTGTTCCCCAGCAGTGTAACGACTATTACACAGCTTAATGCAAGCACAGGAATGGACATGTTTATTGGGCATCCCAGCCTTTTATAATAAATGTCATGTGACACCAGATCATGTGTCACATCATCTATGGCATGAAGTACAATTCAATATTACATAGTTAGGTATGGCACTCCTATTAGTATGTTAAACTAGGATGGATTAACAAAAGGTAAACAAGGATTGCTAAATACTGTGGTGCCACAAGTGAAGACACCACACTAACGACAGAGAAATAAAAAAAACTGAAAAAATTCCTAACTTCCTGAAACAAAAAGAAATAATTAGGTGTATTTTTTTTCTATGAACATGTATTTCTATTGTAAGTCACTGCCTAACCTTAAGAAGAAAGTTTTAATTTAAGAGAGCAAGTGAGCTGTCAAGGCGCTTTCACAGAATTCTAGCTTGACGCTTTTGAAAGCTAAAAAAAACTTAAATTTAACATTTGTACAACTCAAGAGAAAATATTTTTGAAGAATAGCCTGAAAATTGTTGAATATCTTACATTTTCACAGTAGTTTACAATTTACTTGCTTTATTTTTAAGATATATATAACAGTGGCAATGTTCAACAATTTTGTAATGCTGCGATTTTAAATTTTGAATATTTGTAGATTTTTCCAACTTCTGATCAAGAATTTTGAAGAATTTTGCAGCAACTTCAGATATTGTAGCAACATGTGGCTACAGTTTTGCTGAACATCTAACATCATTAACTTGTGTGGCTTTACTTTGGCTCCATACACACACAAGTCGATGTTTTGCCATGAAAATAAAAAACATAGATGATTAAAACCAAGGAATCTGTTTTCCTTACGAATAACAATTTACAACACATTTTTGTCTCACGACAACAATTAAAATTTACCTTGTCTATTCAGGGCACAAATATCGAAAAACGCGACATTTTTGCCAGCACGGCACAATTTTAAAAAAACCTTCCATTAGGTTAACGATTAACAATTTACTACACAACGAAGTTACGATTGCATTAGCTGCGTTTCTAATTTATAGGTTCAAGCGGTTAGGTGCTTTTTTTATTCGTTTGTGACGTCCTAAGTACGGAGAACATTTTTTAGTTTCGGTTTCGGAAGCAACCTCTTGAACTGGCGAAATTACTTTCCGTTTGGATTTATTTTTGTTAACTGGTTTTGGAGTTTGCTGAATAGTGTCGGACTCTCCAGCGCTATTTGTTTCTGAATTTTGTCCAAAGAGGGACGCACTGTCGGGAGGAAACGAAGCTTTTTCAACGACACATTCATCGGTAACACCGCCTACTGGCTTATCGGCGATTGGTTAAAGTAAATGACTGTCATGATTATGACGTCTGTCTGCTTTGGATTGGCTGGTGCCAGGCTCGGTGCACCTGCACTCATGTGACATTGCCGGAGGTGTAAACACACTGGAAGGATGGGAACCAATATATTTCCTTGTTCGGTAATTAGGCGTGACAACTACGTGGCTAGGCTTGACGGTGGAAGAACGCCTATTTTCGAACTGTTTAGCGGAATTATTATACATCGCTGAATTCGTTGTTTTTTTTGCTGCGTTTGGCAAGTTATCGGGACTTAGCTTAGACAAGTTATCGGGACTTAGCTTAGACAACGGCTCGACAGGAATTACGGCGTCTACGATGTTAGTGCTTTCAACTTCTCCCAATCGTAAGTGACATCTTGCCTTACGTACTAGTATGTTATAGATTTCATGTGGTAATACAGCATTTATTATTCCGAGTAGCCATAACTCGTCAGACGTGCGGCTGAAGTTACTGTACCACACCGGCGTGTTTAATGTACACTTAACCAACGGTTTATTTTGTGGACTCGCAATTTGTTTTTGTTGACGCTGTTTTACTTCGCTGTTGGATCCGGAAGCAATAAATCATGTTGTGATTTAAACTAATGGTTAAAATAAAGTTTTGCTGCTGTTGCTTGAGTGGTAGTACTTAGCGTAATTCTACTGGATTCTATAAATGCGTTAATACTGTCTTGTATTCTGAGACCATCCCTTCTCGCAATCTTATAGATTTTCTTAAAGTTCTTCACAAAAACCTCTGGTAGGCCGTTTACCCAGGACGAATAACTAGGCCCTGTTAGGTGGCGAATACCTTTGGATTTTAGCCAATCTTGAAACAAACTCGAGCACTATTGAGGGCCGTTGTCCGTACCAAGTACATCAAATATTCGGCAATGTGGGTATTCATAAAACCTATTACTTTTTCGGATGTGATGGTTTTCATTTTGTGGACAAATGGGATTTTACTATGGGCGTCAACCATGATCAAAAACATGTAATTATCCATATAAAGAAAGAAATCACAAGGTAAAGGGTAAATGAAGCAAGCAGTATGCATTAAAGACTGGCCTTGTGAGGATGCACAATACACTCGTCTGAGAAAGAAAGAAAAGACTACTGCCCCGACTGGGACTCGAACCCAGAACATCCCGTTTACTAGCCGGGCGCTCTAGTCCGGTAGCGCAGTGGTCAGAGCGCCCAGCTAGTAAACGGGATGTTCTGGGTTCGAGTCCCAGTCGGGGCAGTAGTCTTTTCTTTCTTTCTCAGACTAGTGTATTGTGTATCCTCACAAGGCCAATCTTTAATTCAGACTGCTTGTTTCATTGTAATTATCGACGGGGCCACAAAAATCAGCGTGAAAACGGGCATTTGGCTTGAGCGGGTACTCCCAGGTGTGTTTAGGACCTGGTGATTGGTTTTCTTTGAACTCTTGGCATTTGCACAAGATTTTACCTTACGCTCAATTGCAGCAACTATAGAAGGCCACCGGACCTTCGCTCGTGCGCGACCTTTTAACTTAACAAATCCTAGATGGGAACTATGTAAGTCTTTTAGCATTTGTTTCTGCAAGGCTGCGGGAATTATGACTCGGAATCCCCAAAATAATGTATCTGATTCTGCAGTTATTTCAGTACGCCTAGTAAAGTATGGAAGTAAATCTTGGTCGTCACAATGACTGGGCCAGCCATGGTGATCGTATCTAAATACTTTGCATAGAATAGGATCCCTACGACTTTCAGCAACTAACGTTTCATTTAAAACTGGCAAGTTAGAAATGGTTTCTAGTGCTAATACGTTGTATTGTTCCTCAGCCTGTTCAAATTCCTCAACATTGGGGAGGGGGAGACGTGACAACGCATCAGATGTTACATTTTCCTTTCCAGGAATGTGCTGAAAATCATAGGAATACCTGTTCAGAAGGAATGCCCAACGCTGAACCCTCGCTGCTGCCATTTGGGGAATACCTTTTTTTTAGACCAAAAATCCAAAGAAGAGCCTTCTGGTCGGATTGAAGGATGAACCTTTGTCCATAAACGTATTCGTGAAATCGCTTCACCCCCCAAGCTACACTTAAAGCTTCACGGTCAAAATGGCTATAATCTTGTTCTGCCTTTGTTAATTTTCTGGAGGTAAAGCTATTGGTCTGCTCTCACCATTAGACATTATATGCATCAGGCTACAACCTACCCCATAAGGACATGCGTCGCACACAAGCTTGAGCTTCTTTTTAGGGTCATAATGTACTAGTATCTTAGATTTAACAAAAAGTTCTTTTACTGTGTTTACTGCCACAATCCTTCCCCAGATCCATTTAACTTTGGGGCTTAACAGCCTGGTCACTGGGGCAAAAGTTAGGAAGATACTTTGAATAGTGGTTTACGAATCCTAAGAAACTTTGTAACTCCTGTATGTTAGTGGGGTTAGGGGCGTTTGTAATGGCTTCAATACGAAGTTTAGCCCCTGCATCTTGGAGTGCAGTCAAAAGTTGGTTCAACGATTCGTCATGGGATTTTCCCTTGCCACTGACCAAAATGTCGTCATTAAAAACGGCATGCACTTAGGAATTTTGTTAGTGACTTGCGTCATAACGTTCTGGAGTATTCCTGAACTTGAGACAAGGCCTAAAGGTACTCTAAGCCATCTGAAAAGTCCTAGTGGCATGTTAATCGTTAAAGCAGCTCGGGACTCCTTATCCAGCTCAATTTGCAGGAACTCGTCCTTCAAATCTATCAAACTAAAGGATAACTGACTAAATAACTATGCGGCTGTGGGAACTGGGTAATGGTCTACCTTTAGCTGAGGATTAACGGTTGTTTTATAATCCCCTATTACACGTATGTCACCGTTCGGTTTATGAATTATGACCAGAGGTGTCGCCCATTCGGAAGTTTCCACAGCCTCCAGAATACCCAGGCTAACAAGGCGCTGAATTTCCTGGTTAACTCGTTCTTTTAATGCAAGGGGGACAGGGTGAACTCGGTGATAAACCGGTTTCGCATCAGCCTTTAACTGTATTTTGGCTTTGTAATTTTTGAATTTTCCAAAGCAAGGGCCAAAAAGCTCTGGAAACCCCTCTTTAATCTCCTTAGTGTTAACCACGGATGGGTTTAACTTAACTTTTTTAACCTGTTTAACTTTAGTTTGGAGATCAATAAAGGCATCGTTTCCTACTCCAAAGACAGAAATCCAATCTTTGCCAAATAAATTTGACTTACAGTGTTTGGAAACCATAGCATCTAAATGCTCCGTTTGACCATTTACAGTTACTTCCAGATTAACTAGAAACATGGCTAACTCCTTCCCTTCAGTGTACGAGTTTATAGAGTATGGGCTATTTAGTAATGGCACATTAGCAAAGTATTTGTTGTACCAGTCCATGGAGATGACTGTTCCATCTGCACCGGAATCTTGTTCCATTAGTAACTCAATTCCATTCAGAGTGACTCGAATGTACAATTTAGCTATTTTCATTTGGTTAATGACTACTCTGTTAGTTTGAACTGGGTCTGAACCTCGTTCAGTTATGCTGCTCACTCCGATGGTGTTATTTTGCAAGCGATAGTCCTCTACGGACTCTAAATCACTAGTTGAATCATCAAAATGGTTGTTAATGTCACTACCCTCAGTTTCAGAATCACTAAATTCGTTTTTGGTAAGCAGATTAACTTTTCTTCGGTAGCTGTATTTATTTTTAGCCTTGCTTTTGGGAGTAAAACTCTGAGATGATTTTGAGTTTACTTTAGGTGCTTGAGCACTAGGGCTTTTTCTACAGACTATCTTTAGGTGTCCTTTGGTGTGACACCGGCCACAGATGTAATCTTTATATTTACCTCTAGACTTTACATGGCCATAGCGTACGCAGAAAAAACAAGTGATATCCGAACCGGTTTTAGGTCGAAACTTTGGAGTTTTGTTTCTCTTAGTGACATAATTTACTGATTTGATGGTTGAACGAATTTCTGCTTGGTTTGCCCCTGCAGATTGCAGGGACAGAGCAAGAGACACTGTTTCAGATAAACTTAAAGTTTTCTTTAAAAGCACCATTTGTATCCTGTGTGACAAAATTCCACCAATGAATCTATCCCTGATCATTTCATAATTAATGTTCTTAATTTTTTCAAAGTCACAATGTTTAGTTAGAAGCTTAAGAGCTGAAACATATTGATTTAACGATTCCTTAGACTTTTGAGCTCTTCTGAAGAATAGAGCTCAAAAGTCTGAGGCTTCGTTTCTAACACTATAGAATGAAGCGGCCCCAAATCGTTTAGAATAGCTTTAACTAATTCAACATACGAAAAATCGGTTGGAACCTTAAGGGAAATAATGTTTAAAATTTTATCAAACATCACCCTTCCCACTGATCCAATTTATCTGCATCAGCAACTGATAAATATCCAATTTATTTGCATCAGCAACTGATAAATATCCAATTTATCTGCATCAGCAACTTTCTTTGCTCTAAAGAAATAATCTATACGTGTTGAGTATTTGTCCCACGTATCACATTCACTGTCAAACTCAACAAACAGGCTAGACGGCTTTGCCATATCGTCTGAGTCTGTATCGTTAGCACTTAAGCTAAGATTAGGGTCAATAAATAAATTATTTACTGCAACGTCAACTACGTCGTTTGCAAAAGTAACGTCAATAATTACGGCCACTACAGGTGGTACATAATTTCACCTGCAACTGACATACTTATGTCAACCAATAATAAGCTGTAACAAATTACTACAATTTAGCAAAATTAAACTACTAAAGGAACTTCAGACTATAATTGAATTACTTACCACCTAAGCTAAATTCTAAATTCATAGCCTACCTAATTTTACAATTTGCTTGCCCAAAAAGTTTCCTAATTAGGATTTAACACCGTTATTTAATTTACTTCTCAAAGCAAAAAAAAAAACAAAAAAACACCACCGGCTTCAGCAGCCTGCAAGCCGAACAAGTTTCACTAAACTTAACTAGTAATTAACATGATAATTTACCTCACAGCCAGCCAGTGTAGAGAAAAGGCACATCGCTATTCTAAGGCCCAATTTATTTGCGTTTATTCTGTTTATCCTAATTATAGTAAGATAGGTGAAAAAAGCCGACGCGTTGCATCGGGACACAAACCTTGTACAAATTGTGCATTAGCAAAGTAATTTCTCTCACTGTTCTAGCAAATAAGGAACGAATTGTTTAACTACAATTAAATTCGAACCACACAAAGTTCCCCTCACTCAAACAACAGTTTTTAGCTTTAAGATTTAAATTAATTCCCATACCGGGCACTAAACTATTTTGCCTAAATAGTAAAATTGCCAAAACACCAGATTGGAGCACTGAAGATGATTGGTAGGGGAATAATTACATTAAATCTTAAAATACTCCACTGGGTGGCTCGTCGCCATTCTGGACTGTCCTGGTAAGTAGCCTATTGCGTGTGTTCCCCCAGCAGAGTAACGACTATTACACAGCTTAATGCAAGCACAGGAATGGACATGTTTATTGGGCATCCCAGTTTTTGTAACAAATGTCATGTGACATCAGATCATGGCACTCCTATTAGTATGTTAAACTAGGATGGGTTAACAAAAGGTAAACAAGGATTGCTAAATACTGTCTGGTGCTACAAGTGGCGACACCACAACCTCTCCCTTACATTTTCCACAATTTGAATTTCGGTGGCGTTGGGATTTAACCTCAACATGACAAAAATATTAACCTTTTTTTCTACCCGAGCCGATCATTAAACGAAACTGGCCGATACCAAATCCCGACCTGATGACCGATACCAAATCCCCAATAAAATTAAAAAATTTGCCTTGTAATTTCTAAACAATAAGAGAGAGCTGCTTGGGGTTTGGATCATTGGAAAGTGGTGAAAAAACGTTGAAAATGGTGTATTCAAACGTCAAAATCGGTCAACCTAATGTGAAAATATGTTCAATATTGTTTATTATCGATCTCTCTAGATTTATACACGATCCCGATTTCGACCGTTATTACAAATGTCGGTAAGAAATTACGTGAGGCATTCTGAATCGATAATCGGGATCGGCCCAGCCTTACAAAATATGCTTTTAGTTGCTTACAATTAACAGACTCGTCTGCTAGTTAGGCCGGAAGTGAATTTATTACGGGCCGTATACCCCAAATAGGCTGGCTAGTGAGGCCGGTAAATTGTATTATGAGGTCTTGGCCCATAGCCGTACATCCTAAAACAACGATTGATTGATTGATTGATTGATTAACGCAGAAAATCAGCCCAAGACCATGTATTAACACAAAACAACGTTACTATATCATTACCAATCAATCTTTTAACATCGGATGCCTTTAACAATTAGAGCAAATAAAAAAAAAAACCTTTGTTTTACAGGAGCGCCCTCGTGCGCGTGAATTTTTTTTATATGACTTCGCTTCCCTTTCGAAACAAACAGGGTGCACGAGATCTACCAACAATAGACAGAAACATCTATCTGTTGTGTTAAGCTTGTGATACTGACAATAGTTTGGCAAAGCCAATCAGAAAAAAACTTAATTTGAACAGAAATGAATAATGTAGGCCTAGATAAAATGTTATGTCAACCTACCAAAAAAAAAATGTTCTCACCTGTACAAGCTAAATTTTGGCATAAAAAATAAATATAAAAGCCGCCCGCCCGCATGTTGCTTTTGAGTGATAAACTTCCGTAAAACAAGGTACTTTTTTTTACGCCGCCGCCGTCTCGTTCTTGTTTGGATTTTGGCTCTTGCTATTGGTCCATTTTGTCACCATGATGGTTTGTCAACCCCATGTCCGATTCCGGATTTTTTTTTTATAAACCTTGTCCAGACTCCCGTGCTACTGCATGCAAAGTGTGGTTTGGATAGACCTTGTGGTTTTCGCGTGATGAGCAGTGCGTCATCAGTTCCACTGTCGACAAAATGGAGTGAAGTGATTTTATTCAAACGTCAAAATCGGGCGACGAAAAGTGAAAATATCTTCAATTTGGTTTATTACCGATCTATCTGGATTTTATATACCGATCCCGATTTCTAGCGATATTGCATATGTCGATAAGGAATTACGTGAGGTACTCTTAATCTGTATTAAATCTAGTTATTTGAGATTAAAAAAAAATTTATTTGAAAATTTTATTTGTGAATCATGACGTAAATTCCTGATCTCAAACTTCTGGTTTAAACTTCCTGTCTGCGAAAGTCTCACGTACGTGCGGACGTCCCTACATCCAGTCCCAGTCACCGACGTTTGTGTTTAAGGTAAAACCGTATTTTTTCTGCTTTATTAGTTTAAATAAGATATAGCGTATAAAATGCGCTATTCGCTTTAGTCTCGTAGGTTTTTAGGTGTGTTTAGGAAGTGTCAGTAGCGTAGTTTTCGTACCGACGGAACGAAAGGTTGCCCGGTCCGGGTCGGACCATTGCTCCATGGGTGGGGGCGTGGCATAGCAGCCTACTTTTTGTGTTCGTGTTAGTCCGATAAATGTCGCAGGTTGCAAATGTGCCTATTTATGTTGGTTGCAATGGGGTTTGCTGGTTGAATTTGTGTTGTGTACGATAGTTTTGCAAAGTCCGTCATTATATGTCACATGTGTGGGGTTTGTGTAGAGCGCGGAAAAGGTTAGGTTAAGAGCGCGGAAAAAGTGTTAGGTTATCAAAAAAGTATGGGTTATCAAAATTAACCCACGGTCACGTGTTTGCGTTTTCAGTTTAACCGTATATAACGGCTACACTTTTAGCATTGGGATGTGTTGGTTTGACGTCACCACCATGCATTAAATATAGTTTATACATACATTCTTAGTTATTTAAAAGAAAAGTTCAAAATCCGGTCCCAGGAGTCAGTAAAACGCGGTCCTACTTTAAAAAAAAAAAAGAAACTCTTTATAGTGCAGTCATGATGCTCATCGTCCAAGTTGGCTACACGTTTTCTACCAGAATGTTACAATAGCATAATAAATAATAAAATGAGTAATTATAAAATGAAAATTAATAATGGTCAAGATAATATTTATAATTACAATATATTTATACACGTGTTCTTAGTTCTTTAAAAGTAAAAGGTCAAAATCCAATCCCTGGAGTCCGAAAAAAGTGATCGTACTTTAAAAAATTTTGAAGACAAAATGAAAAATTTCCTTTTGTGTAGTCATGATGCTCACCGTAAAAGCATGCTACAAGTTTTCAATATTGAAGAAGAGTTGATAATTTCACAAGCATAATTTTTGAGGCTCAGAATTGGATTTTGGCTCTAGAAAATTGACCCCTTATACTTTTTTTTAAACTTAGAAAAAAATTTTGACTTGACTCCTTCAGTGATAGAACGAAAATGAAACGCCAAAGGAAAGTTAAGAAATTTTTCATTATTTTTAAAAATATTCCGAAAATAGGACCACTTTTTCGAACTCCTGCGATTGGATTTTTGACTTTTACTTTTTTTAAAGAAGTAAACACACTTGTATAAACTCCATTTGTATACTTTAATTGTAAATAATATTCTGACCATTATTCATTTTAGTTTTTGTAGCCTCTGGGAGGTGTGAAAACCACGGAAGAATTCATGACAACTGGAGTTACCTTGGTTGCTTGTCTTTAATCCATGAAGTCCTGGTAAAACGTATGACTGCCAGGGACTTCGCTCCAAGTAAAAGATACTACAACAAGACTAACCGCCATCCACGGTAAAAATTTCAATATCCACTAACAACAGTCAACAACCTTAACAATGAACACTCGTACACAACAATACAACAATATCAGCAACTATTGCGTACTACGTCTCATCCCCCCTTCATAAATTTTACTTGGGCAAAAGCAAACTTTTTTTAGAAACAACATAAATGCAAACCGCATCTGTTAGGCTAACATGCAAGAACAGCAAAGTTTGATGCAAACTTAGATTGCTTATATTTGACGCAATCGACAAAAATATGGCTATGTTACAAAAGTACATAGGCTTTTAAACAAGCACCTTAAAACCTGGTAATAAGTTGAGGATAAAAATTAAATTATGCGGTAGAAACAATAAACACTTAACCGTCTAAAACCCCTCATAAACGTAACAAGGGGCGGTCATCACGTAAATGTTTCAACCATATTACGAAAAAAAGGGTAGGGAAATTTATGATCACTCTAAACTCAAGTGGTCACGCATCACAATGGTCAATTTTGATCCCGTAACATTTTTAGTCAACGGATCAGCAGACATATCCGAAGTAGGGCAAAAATTAAGCTGGATGTTATTTTTAGCTACTTCATCCCGTACGTAGTTAATCTTACGTAAATAATGCCGTGATTGGGCGCTTCCGCCATTAACAATCAGATCAATACCAGATCTTGAATCTGTATGTAAAGGTACAGGATAGATTAGGTCAGATGGGGACAATTCTGATAACAGTCCGCGAATTGATACAAGTTCCTTAAACGGCTTCTCCCATCGCTATAAGTGTCAGTCCTTCCATGTGGGCACACAAAATCTAAATTTAAACTATTACTTGGCTTCTGAAGCACTACCTTCCGTTTCGGAGATTAGAGACCTAGGCGTGTGGTTCTCACAGGACTTAAAATCGTCCTTGCATTGCCGTAAGGTTAGTGCGTTGGCATTTCGCCGTCTGGCAGTTGTGAATAGGTAAATAAATAAAGAAAGGTGTTTTACGTCGGGAAATTCAGCGACTAAATGTTGGGCCTTCCGTGTTTTCGTGCGCCCCTTATTGGAATATGCGACTCCAGTTTGGTCCCCTTATTTGGCTGGGGACATTGATCATATTGAGTCGGTCCAGCGTAAATTTACTCGGAGTTTGCCGGGTCTCCGTGGGGTAAACCATCTTGTACGCCTTTCCAGAGTGGGTTTAGAACTGCTCGAGTTGCGCAGACTTCGTTTTGATTTAATTTTGACGTACAAAATACTACATGGGTTAACCGACGATGATTTACCATTTTTCGAACCGGCACCACGCGTTTATTGTACTCGGGGCCATGCTTGGAGACTAGCGGTTCAGGGATCACGTCTTGATTGTCGAAAATATTTCTTTGCTGTGCGAGTTGTCCCTGTTTGGAATGCCCTTAGTTCCGAGACGGTTTGCATGCCCACGGAGAGTGGCTTCCGTAGAATGCTACTCACAGAAAACTTGCAGGCATTTCTCAAACGCCCACTTTAAGATCTACTTTTACCTCCCCCTCAGCATTTTAGGTACGGTATCAGTGGCTCACAACCCTTCTGGACAACTTCCACACATTGTGGAAATTTGTATTTTTTTTTATTTCAAACCGTCCTGCCACGCTACATTGCAGGTTGGCTCCAGGTTTTCTTTATTAATATTATTATATACATTTTTTAAAAATTGTAAATAGTTCTAGTTTTACTTCCCACTTCAGTTTTTAACTTTCACTACACCAGTTTCATGCATTTCATTGTTTTATTATTTTTATTATCGTTATGAAGATTGACAATTGGTCTTAGCCAAGCTATAAATTACGAAGCATTATTTTATTATTTTTTAAAGAAACATTGGCAACGTTACCCGGCTTTTTCCCTCACTTGTCCCTCACGTTTGGCGATGCCATCGGGGACCATTGTGTCCCTGGTAGGTCTAACCTTGGTGGTAAGGCATTCGTGACCCCAAACCAATACCATCAACCCTTCCTCTGCAGCCGAGCCACCGTCTTTGTTTTAAACTTTTAAACTGTTTTAACTTTTATAATTTAAATTTTTTTTTATTTTTTTAGTTTTAACATCGGACGGCAGTCAGTGACCACCCAGTCCTTGTCGCTCCGGTTGCATTTGCAACAAACCTATATTATTATTATTATATAACCTCAGCTTCACAGCTGGAATGTGACACTAAAGCTTGAGTTTTACTGGTCCAGACAATGGGTAAAGAACCTAACAAATAAGCAGTCCTGTGACCCCTTTACTTCCTGATACCGAATCTCAAGAAGCATCGCAAAGTTACTAGTTTGTTTTTGGAATAGACGAGTTTTCTGTCTATAGTTCCTTTGAGGTATCGCCATATCCTTTTCAATGCGGTACAGTATGTCAGGTCTAGACTGAATTGCTAAAAACATTAGGCTACCCAACATCTCTAAGTAGGTAGTCTTATCGACAGGATCTGAACTCGGACATTCATCTAAAACCTTAAGTGTAGCGGAAACTGTCTTTACTGAGTTGGCATCTGTAAGACCAAAGGTATTTAATTTTGACTGGATGTATTTGGTATTGAACAAGGTTATGTAGTCAGGTGTATGTTCGATCTCATATTCAATATATTTTTTACCTTGAACTTCTACGATTTCGAGGTGTTTACGTAGGTTAGATAGGAAGTGATCGTAAATTGATCTAGATTTTGCACTTATTAACTTATCTACGAATAGGCGTAACATGAGTAGGCTGTCACCACTTTGTTGCACAAATACACAAGGGTCATATTGTGATTTAACGAGGCCTAAACGGTGGAGGATATCACTGATACCAGTTCCAGCCTGATTCTGAAAGTCCGTAAATAGATTTGTTCAGTAGGCAAACAAGTTCTCGGCAGTCTTCCCGCTGTTTGGTAAAACCGGGTGGTTGACGTCACCAAATAAGTAAGCTGTAACAGTGTCTAAATAAGACAGAAGATGTTGGAATTTGACAGTCAGGGCTAGAACTAGTCGCAGTGATGAACTGCGCACGGTGGGCGAGTAAGATGTTAAATAGTCAATTTTCGGTTGTTCGTACCAGGCGGCTGCTACTAATTTTGCTTTTAGCTTTCGTAGTGATCCGTCCGGGTTTAATTTTCTAGTAAACATCCATTTGAAGTTGATGACTTTTGTCCCTGGTGGTCGAGGAACAAGGGTCCATACTTGGTGTGATGCCATTGAGTCTAATTCGTCTTGCATTGCTTGGGTCCAACCAACGGCGTCGACGGATGCCATGGCTACACGAAAACTTTTGGGTGGTGCAGAGGTAGTCTGAGTCAAGATGTGTCGTAGAAGGACGTATGGTTCATTTTCACCATCATTGTTTGTGTCGTCGTCATCATCAGAGTCGAGCAAAAGTGATTGTGGGTCTAAGGAATAGTCGGTGAGGACGTTGACGTTATGAAGTTGCTGGGCTGCGGCACGACGCTCAGCCATGACGGCCTTGGTGGTACCGGGAGGTCGACCACGGCCACGGTAGGGTCCTTGAGGTGGTGGGGTCGGAGGTGGCACCGGCGGTGGAGGGGCGTCGTGAACTATTGGTGGTCCTTGTCGACGGCGAATGGGGGAGTCATGATCAATATCCGTATCCAAGATAGTTTTGGGCGGAGGTTGGCGAGGGTATAGAACATCACCCCCTGCAACGCGTTCGTCGAAGCGAACGTCTCGAGATACAATGAGAGTGCGGTGTTCAATGTCTAAAAGTCTGAAGCCAATGCTACGAGTTGCGTAACCAAGGAAAATTGCTCGGCGAGTAGATGGTACAAATTTTTGGCGTTGTGCATGAGGTAACGTG
>JAHWFP010040988.1:41881-59195 GCA_023313725.1 Lithobius niger
AGCCCTTGGGTACGCTCGACCAGACCACGCTAACGAGACTCCTATATGATTAAGGTTGGGAAGTAAGGTTGGATCAACGTCAGGTACAGCAACGTCAACAATGGAGTTACGTTGCTGTACCTGACGTTGCTGTACCTGACAATGGAGTTACGTAAACTTTCTATATATGTTGAACTTGGTGTTTTAACACTTCTGGTGTTTGATACTGCTATACAAATATACTTGATGTGTAATTTGAATCAATCGAATGACGTCATCTTAGACGTAATAAGATGTCTGGATGAAAACTATGTCTCTGATGATGTAACCTTAGTATCAAATTGTATAGATCTTGAGACATTTGTGAAAATCATTTATGTAAACAATGGTGCAGTGTGTGGTGTTCCCTTACCTCTCGATGCTGCAGAGAATCTCGGCATACACTTAAACGCTTTGGTTGACGGAACGTGTCACTAAATGTAACCTGATAGCATCAATAAAACGTCTGTTAACTGATTTCCGTGTTCATTAGTCTTTCGTAGTGATCGAGAGCTATTGGCACGCCCAAGGACGATTCGTGTGTGACGATACAACGTAACCATTCACAAATGACGTCACGAGTGAAATTTTCACATGGAGCCTTTCCTAAAAAGTTTCTAACCCTAACAAAATCGCTTGGACAATGCGTTAAAACAACACATTTTCCAAACAATTAAAAAAACTAGACAGAATTTATTTTGTGTTCTATTGTTTGGTAAAGTTTGATGGTAGTTTAAAAAATGACTAAAAAGGAAGTCACCGAAAGATGTTGACAGCTGAAAATCAAACTGTTGAGTTTACAATACGTTGAAAAGGATGTGCAATCGCTTCAAGGATATGAAGGATCGTACCTAACAAAAGCGGTGTAATTTTTGAAGTTTCAAAAAGTGATCTGTAAATTGAAATCATGCGATAACGTTGCAAATGTTTACTGCAATCTTACACAAGTAAGTGCGTTTTTGTTGTCAATCACGAGTGATTTCTAAAACGTAGTGTTGGCGTGCGCTACACAATAGCCTAATTGGAACGAGGAAATAGCGCACGTACATCTATCATTAATTCGTGACAGTTCTTGTAGGAAAACGCTATTGTGTAAGCAAGAACCATTGTAATTTACGTAACTATGACGTCGATGAAATGCACTTTAGGTCAAGGTTACTTAGGCAAACGTATCAACTAAAAAATTACTTTCGAAATATGTGGGTCCATGACGTCTGTGAAATGCACTTTCGGTCAAGGTTACTTAGGTAAACGTAACAACTAAAAAAAAATACTTTGTACCTTAACAACAGAAAATGTTGTAAGCTCATCATTACGACACGTGTAAGGACGTGTTTTCGCTAAAGTACTTCCTTAAACCGATGGCCCAGTACCAAGAATTTTTGGTATAAAAGCCAGAATGCATTCACGTAGCAACGTACACGTCCTCCATCCCAAGCTACACTCGGTAAGTCGATTACTATTCGTTCATTACGTTTGGAACTTTAGTTCCAAGTAGTTATTTGTTTGTTTTTCCTGTGTTTTACAGGTAAAACACTTTATCACGATATAGTAGTATTTATTATCATGTCAATCGAACTTTAGCAGGTGGTCGGCAGCATTATCAGGACCACGCCCCGAGCAGATCCTTTACACAAGACCAAAATTTGGAGTGTCTTTTTTCACTGTGAACAAAAGAAAGGTGCTAAGCTTTGTCATGCTTAGCAAAAACACGATGGATGTTTCCATGGAGCAATTTGAGTTAATTAAAGGGTCTGTCACTCAAATTGTAGAATGGGCGCACGAATTGACTGAAAATAGTCAACTGCAGCCACACCCCCAATGAATAAGAATAATATAAATACTACTATATACGTGGTAAAAACGTCATTCAGTTCCTTGGACGTCTACCATGTCGGACGTTGTCTCCTCACGCACTATTAAGAAGGCTAAGCGACGAAAGCCCTCGCCGTCCACAACCTGTCTGACTTATGGCGCACAATTAATGCTCACTCCCGCCGATAAACAGCACTGTGCTACGGTTTTGGACTCGTTAATCGCCGAATTTAATCTCAAGGGTTACTGCATCGGAAATTACCAAGAACAACGTGGAATTAATTTTTACTTCCAATTTCAACATCCTGTGAACGAGGACTCTGTAATTGGTATACTAAAAACAATTGGCAACAATGCACCATTAGGAATGAAATCTTTGAAAAGCAAGACTTTACGTAAGAACTGTTTACTCGATCTGAACAAGACCGATCCGATACCTCTCGAGACTTAACCGGATGAAGATAAGCAAATGTTGCCGTTCCATGTGCTCCTTCCCGGATGGCTGGCGAAACATACGGACAGAGTTTATGATTTGAGTGACCCTTTTATTGTACGATTTTCAATGTTTTACCCGTACATTGTGGCACGTGTGATTAATAGTACATATTACAATATGCACGAATAACCATCAGAGGTTTGAAAAAAAAAAATCAAGTTTGTCTTTGTTCTCATTACAACAGGATGCGCGTGTCACGTGGTGGACTATCTTTATTTTTTATTTTTGTTGTTGTTAGGGACTATAAAAGAGGGTAGAGGAAGAATCGTTCATCATTCATGGATGCCAGGCTCCATCACCCTAGTAACTATTTTTTCGTAAGTCCTACGAACTCGGGTAATAGTTCGGCTATTGTAAAATTAATTTTAAATTCACAGGACCTAATTACGCCAGCCCCTACATTCGTTTGTTACTGCTACGGCGAAGATCAGCCACTTTTTGAAGTTCCCGATTCCAGTTCAGTTTCATTCTAATTTCGACAGGGAACTTTACGATAGTCTACCCCGTGACACAATTTTGGTACTGGACGATGTCTTACATACTTTGCCTGTGAGCCTCCTTAATGACGTAATCCTCAGAGGCAGTCATCATCGTGGGATATCCATAATTAACGTGGTTCACAATCTGTTTATGAAAACGCTGCGTACAATTTCTCTCAATTCTCAATATTTTTTCATGTTCAAGTCCAGTCGTGGCCAAGGACAAATCAAAGTATTGGCCATGCAATTAGGTGTAAACAAGAATTTTTTATTAAGTGTTTACAAAGAAGCGACCAAACACCTCGGTGATTTTCTGCTGATTGTCTTACACCCACTGACCCCAGAATCTATAAAATTCCGTTCAAACATATTTTCCATACCCATTACCGTTTACCAGCCCACCCATGGCTAGTAAAATACTTGATTTCATACCGTTGTTACAATTACTCCAATCAAAATCAACTTCAAAAAGGGTTAAGTGAATTTTGTTAAATTGCCCCGAGGTGAGAGAATTCTTGTGTCTTGCGTCGTTAAATTTATTAAAAGGGAATGTCCCTTTAACAAAGATTCTAAAAAGAAATTAAAAAAAGTACAAGAAACTGCTAATACAACTGTCTTCCAAGTGCTGTAGTGATAAGGAAAAACATAAACATTTAGTCAAATATCAGACTGGGGGATTTTTGGGTTCATTACTAACGCCAGTGCTCGGACTATTAGGTGGTCTCTTGAACAGGCGGTGATGTACAAGCGAATGCAACTTGTACCCGTTACCGCGTCGACCGTCAGAGACGACAGGGTGATTCCACACCCTAGGTCGGCCTTCACCCAACCTCTAAATAGACTGGACTACGGCATTAAAGATATTCTACAAGACCAAACCCTCTCGGAATACGACAAGTCCAAACTCTACACTCAGCAACTCCAAAGATATCTCGACTTGGACAAAAAGTACGAAGGGGACGCGTTGAAAGTATCGTTAGCTTCCCCCAGTAGTACCGTGACGGGGGGAACAGATTCTTCGGCCGGCTCCGCCGGCCCCTCGAGGGGCACCTCTGGAGAAGAGAGTACCTTGGAAGAGGACAAACCGAGTTGGGATATGCAAACGGACTTGGAATTTTTACCTAAGAAGTACAGGGGTCGAATAGAACGATTACTAAAGAGCGGCGATGTGTAGTACGATCAATACGGACAGCTAGTACACGAAGGACGAACGATTAATGGGTCAAACGTCGCAGACCTGATACATGGTGCCATTACCGACAACAAGACAGATAGAAGACGGGCGCACAATGTACCCGGCTGGCAGTACATAAAGGCCTACGTTCCTTACAAGTCCTATTTACAACGTTCCAACGTGTCGAGAAGACGTCTCCCTACCTACACGTCTTATGTCTGGGATCCTAATCAAGCGAGCGGAACTAACAAAGTAGAGCATGCACCGTTGATTGATTTTGAAGATGAGCCTGAGACGAGCGACTGGGACAAAGAGTACTATTGATGATATTTTAAAAAGTGTTTATTTCGATCCTAAAGATGCTGGGAGTTTTGGTGGAGTCCATAGGCTGTACGATTCTGTGAGGGCTAAGGAACATAAAATTACATTAAAAGCTATTAAAGGCTGGTTAGCCTCACAGCCTACTTACACTTTGTTTAGACCTATAAAACGTAAATTTGAACGCAACAGAGTTAGGGTTGGTGGTATTGACAAAATTTGGGGGTTGGACTTGGCTGACGTCAGTTCTTTGGCTTCCGAAAATGACAATGTCAACTTTTTATTAATTGTAATTGATATTTTTTCTAAAGAGTTGTTTGTGTTACCTCTCAAACGTAAAGACGCTGGGACCATGAGCGCGGCTTTAACGGAGTTATTTAACAAGGGTCGAGCACCCTCGGCCACATGGAGCGACCAAGGAATGGAATTTCTGGCGTCACGAGTCAACAAAGTATTTAAGAGATTTAATGTACATCATTACATCACTCAAAACGAAAACATAAAATGTTCCCCAGCTGAACGTGTAATTGCAACACTACGGGGGCGTATAAGCTGATATCTCCACGCAAATAACACTAATCGTTACTTGGACGTCTTGCCAGACATTGTACAGTCTTATAATAACTCTTTACATAGGAGCATTATGATGAAACCCTCGGATGTAAATGACGCTAATAAAGGTGAGGTCTTCGTTAATTTGTATGGTCGTGGTGGCTTGTAGGTGGGGCAGCCCGTACGAATGGGGTTAAGGACTAGGGTTTTTTGGGAAGGGTTACACCCCAAACTGGACGGAGGAGATTGTATTTATTAAAGGTAAAAACCGAAAACAAAATTCCTACTTACGTAGTTAGAGACTATGACAAAAATCCTATTTTAGGAACTTGGTACCGCGAAGAACTTCAACATGAGACATTTCTTATTCCTTTTGTTTATATATAAAAAAAAATCGTATAAATGCCGGTTAATAAATTTGAAGTCTTTGAAACGAACGCAAAGAGATGTGAAAGGGGTTCCGGGTATAGAATTTATATTAGACCTGAACCATGATTACGACATGCAGAATAAGCGACTGACTAAAGTCGGAGCAGCTACAGAACCCGAAGATGTCGTAATTTATTCCCAATTTACCGAATTAGAAAACGAAGTAAAAAAATTTAAAGCTTACGTAGGATTGAAGAAAGATGTGGATGGACATTTTAACGCTGAAATTATTAAAGATCTCGAAACTCCCTCGCAATCTAAGGATGCAGCGACTAAGGATTACGTCGATTCAAAAACTGTATCAGACATACGAATGAATCGCTTAACTAATCTAGCTGCTGGTATAGATCCCAAAGATTCGGTGACTTATTCTCAGTTGATAGATGTAAAAAAATTTAAAAACTACGTTGGAGGAAAGTGCCGATGGTCAACTCAAAGCGAAAGATAGACGAATCAAGGATCTGGCATCTCCCGCACAATCTAAAGATGCGGCGAATAAAGAATACGTCGACGTGAAGCTTCTCGTCATAAACGAAGTGGAAACCAAACTCGGTTACGCTTTGAAGGAAGGTCCCGATGGACCGCTCGATGCAAAAAGTAACCGAATCAAGGACCTTGCATCACCCACACAATCTAAGGATGCTGCGAATAAAGAATACGTCGACGAGAAGCTTCTCATCATAAACGAAGTGGAAACCAAACCCGGTTAAGCTTTGAAGAAGGTCCCGATGGCCTGCTCGATGCAAAAAATAAACAAATCAAGGACCTTGCATCCCGCACACAATCTTAGGATGCTGCGAATAAAGAATAAGTCGACGCGAAGCTTCTCGTCATAAACGAAGTGGAAACCAAACTCGGTTATGCTTTGAAGGAAGGTCCCGAAGGCCTGCTCGAAGCAAAAAATAAACGAATCAAGGACCTTGCAACCCCCACACAATCTAAGGATGCTGCGAATAAAAAATATGTCGACGCAAAGCTTCTCGGTATAAACGAATAGAAACTAAACTTCACAATGCCTTGATCATGGACTCTCGCGACATATTCGACGCAAAAAAATAAACGAATCAGTAACCTGGCGAGCCCCGAAAGCTGTTAATAGAGACTATTTCTTCGTGGTTATTAGAGAAGCCTATGAAATAGACAAACTTCAAATGGCGTTGAACGAGGACGAGGATGGGGTACTCGATGCAAAAAATAGACGAATCAAATTTACGCTCCCTCCAACCGTGGAACATGACGTGGCTACTAAGGGTTACGTCAACAGTCGAATGGTTTCTTTAAACGTAGAAAAAAAACTCCCACCAGACACGGAGGAAGCAAAGAAACATTTAGAAAACGTCGGTTTTGTCATGGAAAGATATATAAATCCATGTATCGACTGTATAGTTACTTTTCGCGGAACTAGTCCTTACCCTAAAGGTCACTTTTTCACGTGTAACTATAACTATCCTCGCCTATCCTCTTATCAACATCCGGTTGGTATATCCTGGGAATGAGTATAGGAAGTAGTGGAGACTATATACCTAGTTCAGACCCTCCAGATATAAAGATACAGTGTTTAATAACTAAGTTTTTTGATTTGTCAGAAAGTGTACCCAAAGACAAAGGATTTCAAGTTTATCTCGTTCCTGAGAGACTTCTCCAACTATCAACTCTAAGTATAACGGAAATACCAATCATCGTGCGCGATGGTCACGTGATTTATATAATGGCTGATACGGCAAGCACGCAGGATAAAGATTACCAGATAGATATATACCTAACCAAGACTCGTTGCATAACTTGGTCAAAGCAGAGAGCATATACCAATCCATACGAAGAACAATAGGGATAACCGAGTTAAAGAGCTAACTGTCTTAAAATATCTTCGTAATCATATATCCCTTGCACGAGAAACTTAAAAAAAATAAACAGAATGACCGCACAAGGTTTGGTTAAAATTTTGCACCCTGTCGTAATTGTATTTAACGGGACCCAAATACACCGAAATGGATGTTGGTGGTTCGAGGTTGCCGAAACTGTCAAACTAACAGGGTGTGTTAGTCACTGTCGAGTAAGCCACCCAATGACTTCCGTTTCCATCGTGAAAATTTTCCAGATTAACGATACCGCATTCACCACGAGGTTTAGGTTTTAACGGCAGACGATCCTTGCTAAAAGTACCTCTGTATTTAGGAATTTTCAAAACTTTGACCAATCTGTTTAAGTCGAGATTCGTTAATGGTTTAGTAAAATCGATCAGACCTTCACTGGCCTTAGAAAGAGCCCTCTGCCACGATTCGCTTTTTTTTTTCTTTTTACGTTTCAATCGCGAACCCTCCATCTTCTTGTTATGTCTCACCATTTCTTCCATTACCTTAGCATCGTTCTGGCTCTTTTTAACTGCAGCAGCGATACCGGCGGCACCTCTGGCTAGACCACCTACACCGGCTACGATGGGTTTAAAAAAAAAAGGGTTTAAAGGGTTTAACGAGTGTTAACCACTCCTGGTCATCTGCCCGAAGCTCTAAGGCCCTATGTCTGCAACAGCTAGATTCCCCGGCTACGATGGGTCCCATCAATGCCAACAATGGTAAAAACCCACCTCGTTTCGCGATCTTTTTTCTTTTTTCTTTTCACCCCGCTCCTTTTTTGTCCGATTTTATTTGTTTTCGGTTTTTGTTTCGCCATCTACCTTTTTTTAATAAATCACTTCGACTTTGCCTTTATCCAATTTCAAACTCATTTTTCTATCACCGATCAACAGCGCATGGCACGTCGTGTTAGCTGGAACCGCAGCGTTATATTTCAACTTTACTTGCACGTCGACTATGCCGGACTGAAGTCTCTCAGACTGCTTGGAACAGTCCAAAACAACTAGAGGATACGTCTTTTTGAACTGCACCGAATCGATACACAAGTACCCGACATCGTACAAAGCACGTCTAAACTCTTGAGCCATTCTATACAGGATCGAGTATTCTCCAGTAGCGTAATTTACGTTCAAGTCCAAGAACGGGTAACGTTCAGAATTTAAAGTTACGTGAGCGTCTTTAAGACTGCAGTGATCGAATAAGGCTGGATTTTTAGTTTGCACATCTTTTCTATCAGTCTGAAGAGCTAGAATGACCCACCTCGGTTTTTTGACGGCTGAAGTAGTAAGCACGCGCCATGTGAAACTAGTGCTCTGAGGAAGTTCGCAACTTTCGTTTGCCAGTGCCTAAAACCCAAGTCTACGTTCATCCCACCTTTTATGTAGCTAAAAAGCCTAGGTTTTTGCTCGTCGGATGTGGTTACGTGCGGTACGTGCCACGAAACGCTACTCAATTCAACTTTCCCAATGGCTGTTGCAGCTGCCCTGAATACAGCGTCGTCATTGCTCGCCCTAGACAACGTTAGGATATGCTTGGCACCGTACAGCACATTGTCATAATTTTCAAAAAATCCCATACAGTGTTTTAAAGGAATGGCGAACGAGAAGCTTCCTTTAGGAGTCGTTTCCTTCACGATGATGGAATGCCATAATTTGAATTCGATGTATCGTTCAAACTGGCCGCGGATGATTCTGCCGCATCTAACGCCCAGCAGTTCCCCAGCAACGACACTTGATCGGTCGAACCGTACGTAAGGCGACCTTTCATGAGAGTCTCATAACCGGGGTAATTTAACTCGTCCACTAGCTTATCCCCAAGTGATATTTAATGCTAGAAAACAGGTACAATACATGGAACCATTATTGACGAGAGACCCTACGTCCGTATCGGCAAAAGTAGAACCGTCGGCATTCAGTAACCTGCCTTTAATGAAAAGATAACTATTCGCGACGTGTAGGAACAAATCCTGGTTTTCGATAACGATTCTAATTTCCGAATTGACGTTGTTTAGATTGGTTCCTACTATCGGATTATATTCGTGAAATGTGTAGCTCTCCACAGAGAATCTTGTTGTAAAGATTCGTTTATATCGAGGTAATGTTCCGTTAAACTCATCTTCTCACTCTCGTTATAAATTTGATGAATGCTGCGTTGTTTGCCCTTAATTTATTATTATCTACGACGAATTCTTTTCCAATTATTCTTTTTTTCTTTCGAATACTAACATTCTTTTTTTAATATGTACAAAATTATTTTTTAGACCTCCGATGAAGTCTGACGGTAAGGGTTTCCCCGTTTAAATTTATCATTTTGTTATCTTGAGAAGTTAACCAAATACGAATATTACGAAACTTGTCGGTAGTTACAGGAAGGTAAATAAAATTTTGAGGGGAAATTATCATCTTATAACCCGGTGGCACTCCCGGATAAAAAACGTATATGCAAGGTTGAGTGTCATCATTCACGTAGGAAGACCCGATTATGTTGGTATGAACGAAAATTGTATTCAACCCCATTATATCCACGGATTTTTGACCTTGCTGAGTTTTAGCACAAATTCCCCGAAAGAACCCTAGAACAGTTCCTAAATTATTATCTCCCAGAAACGAAAGGCCGTAGAGCAGATTATTTACAACCAAATTTATTTTTAAAGTATTATGGTTCGGATCTAAAATGATGGCATTTTTTTCGTGACCACTTCCTTCCAAAGTAGACTGTATAAAATTATTCAAGTCCGAAATTTCGTAAGCGCCGGGAACGACTCGCACCTCGATCCATTTCGCTCCACCGTCGATGGTGTACAAAAATTCGTTATTGTCAGCGTGCACATTGAAAATACTGTAGTATCCAAGGAGATGAGCGCCATTTCATACTCTTTTTTAGGGTCTAGGTATATGGGCGTTTTTAAATTGCAGCTCAGTTCGCCACCTATTCCCGTTAAAATTAATGAACTCGAATTCATGCCTTTTCTATTTTTTGTTATTTATTTTTAATAAATGAAAAAGGTACCGAAAGACACTTTCCCACCATCCTCCAGATCGATGAAAACGAAGAAAAGTACCGAGAGGCACTTTCCCACCATCCTCCACATCAACGAAAACCAAAAAAAAAAGGAAGCAAAAGACACTTTCCCACCATCCTTCAGTCGATGAAAAACCGGAAGTGACCCCCCCACCTTCATCACGTGACCGGAAGTGACGTCATTACCCCCATTTTGATCACGTGACCGGAAGTGACGTCATAGAAGATAGCAAAAGCACTTTCCCACCCTCCTCCGGGCTGACAAAAAAACGAATAAAAGGTAACAAAAAGGACCCTCCTCTAGATTGACGAAAAACCGGAACTGACGTCCCCACTTTTCATCATATGACCGGAAGCGCATCATTACCCCCACTTTGATCACATGACCGGAAGTGAGATCATAGGAGGAAGCAAAAAATACTTTCCCACCCTCCTCCAGATCGATGAAACCGGAAAACAGATAGTAAAAACCACTTTTCCAACCTCCTCCAGATTGACGAAAAATGGAAGAGACGCCCTACTTTTCATCAGGTGATCGGAAGTGCATTATAACCCCCACTTTTATCAGGTGACCGGAAGTGGGGGTATATATGTAACCGAATATCGTATTTTACCACTACTGCCTTGTAGTTAAAAAAAAAAATGACATGTCATGAAAGGCCGCACATTCAGGGCCGTAGCTAGCGCCGGTGGGGGCCCCGCCGCCCGGAAGAGCAAGAAGGACTGAAGAGGGCGTAAAAGACCTTAACCGAGTATATTTTGCTGTTTGAAATTTTCTTTAAATCATTCTCGTTTTAGTCTAACGTCCAAACTTTTAAAGTTAGACTTCATTCTTTGGTTGTTATGGGGGGGGGGGGGGAGATAAAGTTACCAGTTTGAACCTCCCTAAAAAAATTTCCAGTCCCAGCCGCCCTCTTCCCTCTCCACCCCTACGGCCTTGCGCACATTGGCTTATATTGTAGTCCCCTACGCTACCACTACTTTTTCTTCGTGGAGCTAACTTTGTTTTGCGTACTCAACGATTACACACTTGTGTTTCAGTTTAGTTGATCGGTTCTCAAAAATTATGAACGCCGAGTTCTGCACACGAAATTAAAGTCCCCGGGTACTCATTCGAGAAATTTCCGTAGGAATGTGTTACACTGGCTGATATTACTGTATACATGTTTGTCTAGCAGTAAGTTACAGCAGCAGCCAAGCAGCCCTGAGACACCACTGTCATGCGACTGCCAGTAATTTCTTAAGGCACCGAACAGAGCGAACAGAACGCACCACTGTTAGAGACAGTTTGGCTCCAAACTTGACGTCGCGCGTGCGCAGAGATATTTCGTCAGCCTTCAGTCCCTTCCTAAACTACAACACAGCTCAACAAGCTCAGCAGAGTATTCGATACGTCATACCTTCACCGCGACCAGGCCTGGCTAATGGATTTGACCAGGATTGGCTAATAGATGTGACCAGGCGAGAGCAATGCCGAATTGCGAACCATCTCAGGGAGGTGGTTTGCTGGTGTGGAGGTCTAAGCATGCGCGAGTTAACAGTTTTGACGAAACAGATTCATCGCTGACGATGATGACGTCAATCAAGCCGCATCAACACGGATATTAGCAGGGAATGAGCCAAACTGTCACCAACAGTGCTGCGTTTGGTTCGCTTTGTTTGGTCGTTTAGGAAGGTACCGTGTGACTGTGCTCCCGCACCACTGAACTGTGACTGAGGCTGTGACTAATTATTGTCACTCGACGCGCCATTAAGCCACATTCCGTCCACCCCCACTCCACTCCCCAGCTCCTCGCAGCCTTGAAGTACCCCAACATTCCAGTGGCTAGTGGCTGCATACTGCTACCCCGATTCCCCTCCTCCCCCGACCTTCAGCCAATCAGTAGTTGGTGGGGGCGGGGGATGGGAGGCAAAAGTGCGCCGTTGAAAGGGGAGTGGGAATACTGAGTAAAAATCTATGTAATGTTTCGTTCGGTGGGAGGTTGGGAAAAGACGAAAGGTTGATTAAGGTAAGGGTGAAGCTATGGCTGCATAGGCGCCGGAACCGGGTGGGCCGGGGGGGGGGGGGGGGCATGGATCCACCACTTTTTGCTGGGACCATTAATAGCCCCCCTCAGGTTTAAGAAGTCGGGAGAAAGAAAACAATTTTTTTAGTTATCTTTTCATTTTAACGTTGGTCTTGCATTTTAATTTCTGTTTTTATGAATACATTAATAACACTAGATTCGGAACAAAAGAATAGCAAAGCGACGGGGCACACGAATCGAACAAGATATGTCGCTTGCACTAAGCGAAACTACGTAAAGAAAAAAGGCTGTATATTGAACGTGCCAGTTTCGTAAATGAAACTTACGTTATTAAGTTAAGCCTTCTAAAAGTTATTTAAATTGGGTAACAATGTGCTATATTAATTCCTGCACTTCTTATGATACAATCTAAAATGTTCATTAATTTTATTAAAAATGTGATAAAGCACTTACGTTTCATTTAAGTCATGCGACTGATGTGCCTCTGACTTCCTATTATTCAGTCGTAAGTATGTACATATTTTTCGGAGGGAGAGCAAGTTCTAGCGCCCCCCCCCCCCTCCCCGCCTTTACAACCCTTGCTAGAAAACGTGTGACCAGGTTATTTTTATTGTACGATTACTTTCTAGTTTTTCTTGCTTTACGTAATGCATGTTTCCTCAAAAAAAAGTTTTGAAGAAAATAACGAATGTAGGAATTTCCAATGAATTTTACGCCCCACGGTTCGTATTTTTTTTTGGTGGGGGCTCAAGGTTCCTGTCCCCTGCATCGTCTCTCTCCCACCCACATCCCCGTTATTTACGCAACTGCTAGCATTTGGCCGCCTCACTTTTTTAAGGCCTGTATGGCTGGGTAACAATTATTATTGGACACGTGGTAGTTCCATTGAAATGTCTTTATCGTAGTCAGTGAACGCCAAAAAAAAGCAGCCAAGTATTTTATAATGTGGAGAGGAAGAATCTTGACACGTAAACTAAATTCCACAGGTGGAAACTGCGTCAGGTTTTCAAACCCAAAACAGTGCATTCTGACAAACAAAGGGAGGAGCAATTCACGAATATCGCGATAATGGAGGGTGGGGGTAGGAAGAAGCAGGCAGGAAGGTTGGGGGTGAGGGTTGGGCGTCTATCGCATAATAGTTTTTTTGGGGAAGGGGTAGGCAGGCGCGGATCCAACGGCGATGGGAGCGATCGCCCCTCCTAAAACAGAATCACTCATACGAACTGATAATACAGTGTTATTGTTTAAAATCAGCTTCACTGACTGCGTACATTTATTATGGTTCCCTCTATACAGACAGAGGCACACTTACAAAAGCATCACAATAACAGCTTTTTTACGTCGGTTTCGTCCTTTTTTCTTGCTTTCGTCTCCATTTTTATTTTGCTTTCGTCCATTGTTATACTACGCGCAATGCAAAAAATGGACGAAAGCAAAATGAAAGTGGACGAAAGCAAAATAAAAGGACGAAACCAACGTAAAATATCTGAAAATGTTAATTCTTCACCCTACTGTTTCAGAAATATTTCTCACTTTTTTAAGATAGCAGAATAGCTCGAAGACAAAAATTCACGAGATGAAAAATCGAACAAGTAATAAGCAAACGAATCTAGACACACGCTAGTGTGCCGCGCCAAGTCAGGCAACAATCATCACAACAAACATCATATCAATTCAATTGTCGAGGTTGTAAACCATTGTAGCGCGGCGCCATAGCGTCAGTGTCTTATATCTTGAAGCATAGTGGGCATATTTCAGGTACTTGAGGAAAAATAATAATGCGGTACAAAAGCTTAAATTGTGTTGAAATCAAGAGCAATGACCCACCTGACAAAAACTAAGTCGTGTAGGAATGCCAGCTAAGCTGCTTTCAATGGAAGATCTTACCCTCAATAACGTTGTAAATGTGTTACTAGTTACTATATTAGCTAGCAAGCTAGTCCGCTCATCCCCATGTTAATTTCTATTGGGTGATTATTCATCGATACTGAGATAACGGGATGGCTTCCAGCTATGAAGTTGGACGAATGGCTGCAGTACGATACGAACTGCGTACCTTTTATGGCTTGGAGCCTAGGGGTGTAACGAGGATGGCGTGGGATGGCACGTAAGTACGAAAATATTGTTGTAACCATTGTTAGTATTGTCTGCATCGTCTCTCATTGGACAGACAAAGTTCGGACAATGACAACGTATATACTGATTTGATTTATTTGATTTATTTATACGAGAGCTTACACGGGCATGACCCCTTACGCTCTACTCTACCTTACAAATTAACTTAATTCCTAACAACAATGCTGCCCTCTCTGCCACTAACGCGCGCACACACACACACACACACACACAAACATCCAGAGACATACACTGCCATTCACTCACCTCCCCACCACACGCCAGCAACCGTCTCCCACCACACGGTGCAACAAGCAACACTAGCCTCCCCCGCCGCCAAAACGACCAGTTCGGTCACAAAAAACAACTACACCCCTTACCGCATCCCGAAACCCTTTCCCACGAGCAACCAACCCAAGAGCTTTACCGAGAGACCATCCAGGGCCGAAAACGGCATGCGTCCGAAACCTAGCCCACAACGGGCAGGAAAAGAGAAAGTGAGACACAGTCTCCTCCCCTGACCCACAAGCACAAATTGGATCATCACACCACCCCAGCCGGAACATGTGTGACCGCAGTAGAATATGGCCCGTGCGTAACCTGGTGAAAAGCTGTGCATCCTTCCACGAAATCTTCTCCAGAAAGAGAGGTGACGACACGAGCGGATGCACCTCGAAAAGGTGTCGACCAGCGCGCCCACCTTCCCAAGCAACCTGCCATGCCTGCTGCGACAGAGAGCGAAGCACCGGTCGCAAGTCCCGTGGCACAACAGGGCAACACACAACATTCACACCACCATTGCAACCCTCCTTTGCCAATCCGTCCGCAACCTCGTTGCCAAACTCAGCAGAATGACCAGGCACCCACTGGATGGAGACCTCCACTCCCCTTCGCAGGGCTGCCCACAACTTCCTGCCAATCTCAACAGCAATAGGATGCTCTACGCGCAGAGTGGCAAACGTTCGCCTCAAGAACGCAATCCCGGCCGCTGAGTCCGAAAACACAGCAAAAGCAGGGAAACCAAGATCAAGTCTTCATCAAGAGCAATGCACAAAGCAACCAGCTCCCCCAAGAAAGCCGAAGGCAGTCCTGGCAAGGAAAAGCACCTCTCCAAACGAAGTTCTGGGATGAAAACCCCAGCCCCCCCCCCACCCATCGCTCACTGTGGAACGACGCATCACAGTAAATGCGCGGAACTCCTGGGCGTGGCCCAACATCAAAGACAGATGCTATCACCCCACACCAGACCCATGGCCGAAAAGGGGTCGCAAAACTGGGCGCTTGAAACCCCTGCAGAGGCTGGCGCAGTAACAGGGATGCACCCAGACCAAGCGACCCAAGACGACCCCTGTCGACCTCGCTCAACACCAAGAACTCTGACAAACAGCAAGCGACTGGGTCATCCTTGCCTCTCGCAACAGCACGCAAACACAGGGCCAACAGCAGTTCCCTGGCTCTGAGAAACAGAGGGCATTCACCCGCCTCCACCTGTAGAGCCAGGACAGGGGTTGACGGCAGAGCACCCACTACTGTGCGGAGACAGTCATTAATTGACACCTGGATTCCCCCCAGCCCCCCCACACAGGCGAGGAATGGCAGGTGAAAATCCACACACGCCCTACGTACGATCTGTAGATAGAGGTCACTACTGACCTTCTAGCAACAAGACCATTGGTCGTCAAGGACTTAAGGATCCGGAGACGGGACGACACAGCTTCCTTGACAGTGGCCACTTCCTTCTGCCAGGACAAGGTGGGGTCGAGATGCACGCCCAGATATCTAACACTATTTGATGCAACCACCAACGAATCACCAACCGTGATAGAACCCACAAGAGGAGGACCCTTAGAGAAGATCATCAAAACAGTCTCTGCCGTAGAGAGCACCATGCCCCTAGATTTCAACAGGTCTACACCTTTGGCAATGGTGGAGTCTAGAACCTGCAACATGGTGCGTAAACTTCCACCTGCCACAATGACCGCGACATCATCTGCATACGCAACAACCCTAGCCGATGCGCTCAAACTCACCAAAACGGTATTCAGCACTACTGCAAACAAGATCGGACTGAGGCAACTTCCCTGAGGGAGGCCCCTGTCTGTAGACCGCGTCGCTGACCAATACCTGTCTACCCTTGTTGCGTAGGTCCTCTCACCAAGCAAGGCCATAATGGCACGTGTAAGTTGCGGGCTCACACCCAGCTCATGAAGAGCAAAACCAACCCACTGAGCGTCGACCATGTCGTATGCCGCTTTAATGTCGAGAAAGGCGCCTACAACAAATTCACCAACCGCCCATGCACTACGGATGTTGGACTCCAGGTAAAGGATAGCATCCTGCGCCCCACGCTTACTCCGGAAACCGAACTGCGCTGGAAAAAGCCGACCAGAGGCCTCACACTAGTGTAGCACGATAAATCTAAACTACGTTGCCAAAGAAATTGTATTCACGTCCAATTCACGAAAAATAAACAAACTCTAAAAACAAAGCAAAATAAACAAAGCTAAAAACTGGTGAAGAGGCCACCAAGTTGAGAGTGGTTCGGCACTTCAAAAGAGTGATATCAACACACCAAAACTAACGAAATAAAACAAATTACAACAAAATTAAAACCAAACCAAAAACCTAATAAGAGGTGACCAACTTGAGAATGGTTCACCCTATAGGCAAAAGGTAGTAGCAAATTGTTGAAACCAATTTCTAGTTGACGTGCCACTTTTTTACACATCTGCACGGTAGTGGAGTTGAGTCTAATACACAATTTTTAAAAAGGACTGATATCATATCAAAAACCAAAACTGGTAAAAGGGGCCGCCAAGTTCCGAATGGTTCGGCCCTTCAAAGGAGTGATATCAACACACCAAAACATTCGCCAACTTAATCGCACCGAATAATACTTTGGACGTTAAATAAAAACTTGAACATTGCTACCGAAAGTAGCAATGTTCTAGTTTTCATTTAACCTTCGAATTATTAAGCGGTCCGATTAACTTGGCGAATGTTTTGGTGTGTTGATA
>JAHWFP010040991.1:0-11649 GCA_023313725.1 Lithobius niger
GTTCATTGTTGCAAAACTAGAACAATAACTATTACTATCAAGGGCCATTCCAAAACCAGATCTCAGCTCAGGAAATGCCTGAATTGATTTCAGATGAACACAGGGGAACGAGGAAGCGTGCAAATGTTGAAGTCAATTGTAGCTTATATTTGCAGTAAAAAGTGGATGTAAAAAGTTGATTCTTCCTTGCAAAATAATAGTGTTGCATGTGGCATTTACTGCAGGAGATCAGTATGAGACTGATTACACAACAGACTAGATAAAATTTTACTTTACAAAATTCAGTGTAAAGGGTTAATGTTGGCAGTCTTTGTCATTTCAAATTTTCTGGTGTCATTTCGAAAAACGGACATACATCATGCAAACAAACGAGTAAAAAAAAGTTTTAATTGTAACATTTCCCAGTTAGAGTGGGCCCCCATCCCTTAAATAGTTTAATCGCTCCAGTGGGCCACTTCAGTGAAACGTAACATTTTTACGGCGTATTTAGCAATTACTTTCGGCATTTTGCAAAGAAAACCCATACTCTTCTTTTTAGTCTATGGCATTTGAATATGTGACTTTATCTGTCACAGGGTCACCACATCTAACCTGAAATTCCATTCCGAGGGACCAAAACTCAGGGTCCAACAACCAGGGCAAACATTGAACAAAACCACCCAAATGACTGGCAGGCCAGTCCAACTACGCTCCAAATGAGAAAGAGAGTTGGTATTTTTGCTATTTAATTATCAGTTCCTTCGATCATGGATGTCAGAAATAGACAACGTCCATGATATAACCAAAGTCAACAGCAATGTAGTCGTTTTCAAAGATACTGTTTACTTGTCTCCGGAATCAGGGGTACAAGCAGACTTTCAAAAAGGGGGCATACTTGAAGAAAGGAGGCAACTGAACACATTTCTTGGGTGTAAAACAGCTCCCAAAAAATGCGTTCAACTGCCCCTTTTCTTCAAGTATGCCCCCCTTTTTGAAAGTTTGTGTACGCTCCTGATCCTGGAGACAGAAAAACAGCATATTTAAAAACGACTTCGTGGTTTCTCAATGGCTGTCATGTTGGTTCAACTTCATGGTATGGCATGATAATCATCAAATTTATTGATCATGTGAAAACTCTTTGCTTAACTGAATATGGTCAAGCGCAAAGGGTTAAAGCCAATAATTCTTATTTATTACAGTTCATTCGTGCATGAACAATTCTATGTTTACATAAATTATTTACAGATATACAGTTCTTTTATATTTTAATAAAATGTCATTTGTCTCGTCCGAGCACATCCTGATTCATGTGCTGGCAGTTTGACATTGCCTCCAAAGCATTTACCACAAACTGAACATTTGAATTTCTCTCTGTGTGAATTCTGTGAATATTCACATGGTTGTAAAATCCACCTATGGACTTGAATATTCCTTGCACGGCCAAACAAACCCTGAATCTTGAGTTTCTAAAAATAGGAAAAAAAATCAATTTAAGTGAGTTATCCAAGCGAATTGGGATCTTGGCTTCAAATTGTAACCAGACATGTCAAACATGAATTTTTTTTTAATTTCAACATTATGCAAAATTTAGAAAAAATGTCGATATTATATTTTTTAATAAAAAACTAACTTCAACCAACATACGTGAAATAAAAAAAAGAAGCAGGAGCAGTAATAGCGATCGCGTAATTCCACGGCTTCTACACAGAAGGGGGTTTCATAACATCACTAGTTTCATTTAGCGTTATTCGCCACAGAGGGACTTGCAGAAATAGAAACGAAAGATAACTACATATACGTTTGTCATACCATCCGGGGAATGTACCAAAAGCCGGTGAGTAGCCATGTAGCAGGAAAAAAAACACCTATTGGGGCGGGCAGTGTTCGATTCCCGACATCATGATGGATTGTACATTTTTTTTTCTGGTTAGATGGCACACTGAATTTTGCTGTAGTTCTGGACGCTACGACTCGTAAGTGAAAACTTACAGAATGAAATAGATATATTTTGCAATTTGAGTGACGCAAATTTAAGGCGGCTAACAACGCTGAATCACGCTAAATCGTATTGCTACTGTGCCAACAATGATGGATACCACAGATCATGAAAGAAAATGGTGTCGTTGGCTGTTGTCCAAAACTTTGTTGTTGCTATGAGCGAAATGAACTTAACTTCAAAATTTCGTCGTTGTCGGTTGCAAAACAAAACGTACACCAGTAATTTCGATATCAACACAGTACAATAAATTACTTTTGCAGCATTTAAAATCACACCAAAGATCAGTGTTCTGTCTAACATCGAATAACATTAATTTTATTTTGGCTGTTACACTAAAAAAACCCTACTTCTCAATAATAAGGGCAAATCTGTTTGCTGCCAGAGGGTCAGTTTCAATACACCACCAAAATTCACACTAGAAAATTTTAACTTTAAAAAGAGTGTCACACAAGCAGTAAATAAAGCCTACCAAACAAAAATTGTACATACATGTCTGTCCAGTGTGCTAAACGAGTACAAACTTGTTCTACTCACCTCTCAGACATCACTTTACCAGAGTCCTTTCGTCAATCCACTAATCCAACTAAAAAATAATTAAAACAACTAAAAATGATAAATGTATAAATTTTAGTTTTGCCTAGCGTAGTTTAGGAACCCTAACGACATTTATGCAGTTAGAAAAAATAAAAATAAAAATCCTGTCAGTCACGTGGTGTGCCTCATAACAACCAAATTCTTTTTTCCTCTTCCTTTTTTTCCTCTTTTTCATAATGCCAACAGTCAAACCACCAATTTTTGTAAAATGATATTTGGTGTGAACATTCCTTATACTTCCCACCAGTGTTCGCAGCAAATTTCAGCCGGAGATATTAATAACTTAGTGATACTACATTTCATAAAATGTTATAAAATAAGCCCATTTCCATAGGTTAACATTATGTAAACGAAATAAAATGAAAACGAATTGACATTAGCAACAAAAAAGATTCAATGTCGGCAACTGCATCAGTAATGAAAACACTAATATCGGTAACAATGTCGTTAAAGGATAACTACATCACTATCGGCACCAGTACTGATTTTTAAAAAGTATCAATATCAGCAACAGTATTGGTAACAAACACAGCATCAATATCGCTAATCATTCAGTAAGGAAAAAGCATAACGGCACGTTACATCAACATTAGACGAACTATTCGATCTTTGTTTTCTGATGATGTTTATCACGTCGTGCAAATGTTATTACACGTGGTTTTATAATTGTTCTAAACGGATGCACTGCCATCAGTTAGACCTTTCCAATAGCCACAATGGTTTTTGCTATAATGGTCCAATAGCAAAGACCATTGTTACTGTCGTAGATGAGGGGTGATATGTTGGCATTGGTAGGTATGCAATAATGTTGAGACACACAACCTGGTGATATCCTATTTATCTATTGACTTCAATATTTCAGCCCATTCCTCATTGTTAAGCACAATGTTGATGATTGTTACCCGATTCTAAAATCCTCCTTCAGCGAACAAGGTAAATAAGATCTTGCCCCACCTAACCCACTCAGACACAAAGAATTCCAATAGTTTTGGTAACAATGGAACATGTTTGATTCTAACATCGAAATGCATAATTCCTCGTTATAGTTAAAGCATGCTAGTAATAAATATTCAAAACTATTTCTGTTTCCGCCAAACCAGGGACAAGAGACCACACCCCTCGAATAGCATTGCCAGTAGTTAATGCATGCCAGTAACCAATGTTAGCAAAGGACCATTATTAGAAGATGAATGAGATAATGAAATAGGTAAAGGATGCCATAATCACCTTTCAACAAAGAAGCAGAGGTAACAAGTAAGAAGTTAGAGGTAACAACAATCAAGACACTACCAAAGTGATGCAATTAAAATACACAATACACAAATAAAACATTTTATTCTTAATGATTTAATCGTTTATTGAAATCTGGCACCAAAGTATAAATAGTTATACTTCCACAAGCAATATAAACCCTTAACATCCACACAATTGCTTCCCTTATTGAATATGTTTTGTACTATGTCGTAAGAGACTTTTCCTGTTCTCAAAGCATCTGCCACAAACACGGCATTTGTATTTCTCGTTATGAATGGTCAAATGATAGTATAGACCTCTTCTGGAGCTGAAAGTTTTGAAACAGTGCTGACAGGACCACAGGATTTCTTGATTATCTGTAAAGGAATGAATGAATCGGAATTAAGATAGTTGTGTTGCAGTGTAAACAAGAGTCGATCACTCTTGGAAAATGATGAGGTGACGAAAATTGAGAATTTATCCCATTGAATGAATGAATGAGTGAAATTTATTGCACATAAAGCAAACGGAAAGAAAAGGACCCTATTGATCAGTAAAAACCATTCCAATAATTAAAAGATAAAAAAAAAGAAATAAAGACATCACTTTACCATAATAGACTTAACTTAGATACCTTCGTGATCCTTCTACACCGGGGTAATCTCTAACGTCAAAATTCCACAGCATTCTCCCTTGCTGACTGGCTCAAAATGTTTAGCTCCAATCAAACATTTTGTTGATCAGCATGATCAGTCCTTGTGCTGATCACAATATTCTTTCTATCTGGACATTCTTTGTTTTCATATGGTTTCATTCCTATGCGCAAGTCTATTGTCTATAGATCTATTCAGTAAACTTATCTGTTTCTTTGAATTACTTGTTTAGCAAAATATATAAGTGTATTATAGAAATGATGACTTTTAATTTATGTCTAACAACGACGTCGGTAAAGCAATGTCATAATTGTTGAAAGTTGTCACGTGCGTGGTTGAGCAAAAGTGCAAAGCGACTTGAGCAACGATGAAAACTTCCTACTATGCTTTCAAAAAGAACGAAATGGTAAGAGGAATAGCTCTGGTTCAACCCAACAGTGTACTTGAAAAATAACAGTCTGTGCAGTGCACATGGCTAAACAATTATTACTAATTGTTCAGGAAGGAAAGATATAAAAAGAAGGGCACAGGAACACATTGGTTGTTTGTACCATACTTTCAATTTGGCTTTATTTAAGCCAGCAATACAATACACAACTAAAGAGCTACAGAGGATCTGTCCAGCTGATGAAACATCATTTTGAAAGACTCTTCACTGGTTTAAATGTAACAAACTATCACGTCAACTGTGATTAAGGTGGATGTGCCACTTAACACTTCCCATTGAAAATAAAACACGATCACAATGAGGACACGGAAAAGATGGACGTTCTTCAAAAGGCACGTGACTCATTCTATGTACCAAGAGAGTTCCACGTGAAGAGCAACACTGTCCACATTCGGAGCACTTGAAACGTTCCGTGTGCAGAATACGATGAGAATTAAAAGTTGTACGCTTTGAAAATGTCTGGCCGCAGATTCTACACTCAAATGTCCCTATCTTAGCTGAATCACCTGTAAAAGAAGATACAAGAAGATGGATTTATAAGATTGTGCATGGATCAAGTAAACGGCCAGTTAACGGCCAGTTGAGTAGTTAAAGCTGCACAGTCCAACTTAAAAAAAAAAATATTTACTTAATGTACAACCAGTTATCCTGAAACTGGCAAAGGAGTGTTCGAAGGCAATCAGATACTGTCTTAGTTCTACACATAAACGATCCTGACAACAGCATTAACAATTTTAGGATACTTTCTGCTCCTTTCATAATCAGCATAAAAACGAACAGAAAGCAATAAGTCTAGTAAATTTTGTAAAATCACGCTTATCAGACACGAGTAAGCAATGACTACACGTTGCAATAAACTGAAACGATACCAACTTGGTTCTAAAATAAGTAACTAAGTTTATTCATCCGACACAAATTACAAAATTAAGCACATAAACAAACACTCATTCCCCAAGAGCTGATGTTCGCGTCTGGGTTGAGAGCAGCAGACACAGAAAAACAATTGAACTGGCACTTACGCAAACAAAATCAAAGGTTAGGAATAAAAAAAATATCGAAATAAAAAAAATATATCGAGATAAATATATACAAACACAATAAATTTATGAAAAGGGAGGTAAAAGCATGCTGGGATGTGGGGAATGGTTGACGCAATTGCCGATGCAGACAGAAGAGAAAGACGTATGAACTGAATAATACCAAGGTGTGTGGCAGGGAAAGAACGTTAGAATAGGTCTAAGGGAATCATAAAAAGGAAAAAAGAGGATAAGAGAAAAGCAGAGGGAAAAACGACCGAAAATATAAACACACCGGGTTTAAGCTGTTGAGTCCAGCTAGTTGTATGTGAGCCAGGTGTTGGACTGTAACGACCTAGTATTATTAAACTAGCGATTTCTAAAACAATGACTAAGACTTTATTCCATTTTTGGTGTTTGATGACAACATAGCTGCAGGTGTGCATGGCTACTATTTCAAAGAACCAAATTAACACCCATATGGTGTTGTTTAAGATACCACATTCTGTTTCCATAAATTAAATTAATGAAATAAAATTAAGCAGCATGTTATTAGAGATTTGCTGCCAAAAGTAAATGAAACAATCTAAATGTTGTACCTCAAACTGAACAAATTCACCCATTGCATGCATAAATGGATTTTATTTAAAGAAAGTAGCGTATAAATTTTCGGGCAAAAAACACCGTTCATGATGCACAGTTCTCAATGGCTACTTGGAGAAAAGGAAATAAAAAAATCTACGGCCTAGCTGTTGTTTTACTCATAGTGGCAGGCAACTTCAGGAATGAGTATTTTTAAAGTTATGTTTTATTTTCTTGTTATCAAGGATGTCCCCTTGCATTGCAAGTCTGTGGCCATAAATGTAGATTTAGACAGGGGTTTGAATAACGTCTCTGTAATGTGTGGTGCAGTGGCAACCCGGACCACTACACTGTGACTGAGGTTGGCGCTAATGACTAAGTTGTCGACGCGCCATTAAGCTTCAATCCCCCCCCCCCCCCATAAAAGTGACAAAAATGTGAAGTGCCATGAGAGTAGGAGCGTTTTCTGCAAGTCAAACCTTTGAAGCTTTCAGGGTGAGTGTTGTGTGAGATTGGTAAGATTTGTGCTTTGTCAAATTGTCAAAATTATAGTAATTGTTCTACAACTTGAACACTCAGTCTGTTTCGATATTTAGAATCTTTACATTGAATTTAAATAGGTGAAAAGTTAAAGAAAGTGAATAGACACGTAACACAATGAAGAATTCTGAAATTTTCAACAAGGCAACGATGCTGTTGAATTAGTGAGCAATTTTATTCACTAGTTTGGTTCTGCCTTAACTCAGCTGAAGCAAACTAATGCTCGTAGAGACAAACCGGATCAATTCTGAACCACTTGCTTTTTAGAAGCATAAAACAATTTCCGCAAGTCCAGAGGTACCTTGACTATTATTCAAATAACTTAATAATTTTTTTTGGCCACAAGAAAACCTGTTAAAAGCAGAAATTTTAAAAGCAGGTTTTTTATTCGGGTTCTCGATTTGTCAGTCATGCACAAATTAGCAAATCAGACCAAGTGTAAACTGTGGGTCTATAATTTTCAGCCGTTCTCAGGAGTTCATGGTTATGTATTTTCGGAATTAGTTACTTGATTGCCGTTTTGTAACTAAAGCTGCATATAAAATATCTAAAAAAAATAACAGCTACCTAAATTGTTGTAATGACTGTAGTCTATTATTTTGTAACATGACACAGTTCAGTTGCCAAGATGAATCATGAAATAACAAAATTTAGATGTTTTTATGGTTGTTAATGCATTCATACAGAAAATATATAGTTAAATTAATTAACCACTACAGCAACGAACGATACTGAAAAGCCGAATAAACAATTATAATGCACACTAGCAGTTGTACCCGGCTTTGTTTCGCCCGTGGTTGTTTCCCAGTTTCCTCTTGGTCTTCCCTGATTGACTGCGACAGCAAACCTTTTCTTCCTGGAATACTCCCGATTTCGTCCCGTTGTCTACCTACCGTGTCCCGCCCCTTTCCTCCCCAAAAATCTTAGCCTGTAGGTTCAGTTAATGCGAATCATATGCTTAATGGTAACAGACACATTCCCCCCCCCCCCCATCTCTTTATTTTCTAAAGAGCATGGCCACCAGAAGAGCGCTACTCCACACACAGGCATTCCCCATTAAGGGCCACCTCCCCCCCCACTCCCAGTTTATGGCTTTGGCAATCCGTACCGTGCAAAAAAATAAATGTCCTTCGTGCGTAACGTCATGTGAGACTTGCCGCTGAGATGACTGCACAGAGCAAATTGTTAGTCGAGGCAACGATGTAGCAATTTCAACTTCTTTTCAAGGCAACAACATCCCAGTTTTAACGTCTAGCCAAAGAATTGACACACACACTCGCCCGTTTTCATTGTAAGGGTCGTCGTCGTTGTCTTCGTTTCTGCTATGAGACTTTGGTGTATAATGTAAGAAGATATACTCAACAACAATAAATAACGAAAATTTCATGAGAATAGCGTAAGGAAAGACTCGATTTTAACAATGAAACGTAATTACAAACAAAACCTTCAAACAATTTTTGTTGTTAGAAATGTAAGTATGTGAATAGTTTACTAGTTCCAGATGCGCATAACAACAAAGGCACAACAAAATTGTTAAAAACAACAACTAGACAATGGAAGGCACTTTTGGTGTAGGCACAACATAAATTATTGAGAATGTCTTGAAAATGTGCCATTATTTTGATGTCTAATTTATCCCATAGCTGGCGTTAGATTTTGACGAGTAAATAAATAGTAATTAACTGCACATAAACATCAATACCGTATTGGAAAAAGTCTCTGATGTGAGAAGGATAAAAAGAGCCGTACAAACTCATAAAGTTTGCAGATTGGCTGAATAAGTGTATAAACGGTCTTAAGGCTTCACATTTCATTAATTTTGTTAGTGTAAGTCGGTGTATGTTAAGTCCTTTTGAGTGATCTGAGCGACTATAAAATTTATCTTTCTTTATTTCTGATTAATGTACAGTGGTGACGTCATGCTAGCACATCTCCATGCTTAAACTGTCTTTGTTATGTACGGTTAATCGGAAAACCCACACGCGTCATCGTGGTTAATTTAATCGGCTCTACGCAACCCATAATCCACCATGTGAGAGATCCACCATGTGACATAATAACCGACTTTTCATAACTAGGGTACACAACACAAATTCAGCCAGCACACCCAATTGCAACTCCAGCCAGTCGAATCAGAAACAAACCATCGAATTTAGAAAACAGTTTGTCTGAAGTTGGCCTGCAGCAGGAATTGTTTTCTTGTGGTCATAAATAGACACCGTCATGCCACGTGCATCATACTTCGATCATACCACGAGGGGAGAATATCCGGTCGCTGTTACTGGGTATCGACAAACCAAATACTCTGAGAAAGGCGAGAAGCAACCATCTAATTTATTAACTAAGTAACAACTAGTGAGCGAGATGATTTACATTGCGAGTCTTAAAAAAACGTGTCCTAATGTAACTCCTGGTACGGCACAACATTAAATTTTAACTTTTGACAGGAAATGTCTCTTTGTAAAAGGCAAAAGTCAAAGTTATTTAATGTTTCCTCTTAAAATGCTTTAACAAACTTCCTTGGGATGTATAACAACGTCCACAAATTTCACAAGGCCAAAGTGATCGTTTGTGTTTTGCTGTATGTGTTATACTGTGTCTCTGCAAATCTTTCTGCGAACAAAAACACACGCCGCAGTTTAAACACTTGTACCGTTCTGCATGAACGTAGCTATGTGCTCGCAGACTGTCACTGCTGTAGAACCATTGATGACATACTCCACACTCGAAGGAACGATCTCTTTTACCAATCCTGGTAGATACGAACAGGCCTGTAAAATGAAATGTACTTGTTAGATAGGGCGGAAATAAAAAAAAAGTCGTGACGACTCATAAAGTTTGCGCATTGATTGAAGTTGTGCGTTATATTCATGGACTTCAAACATTAAGTAAAACACG
Organism: Lithobius niger; assembly: GCA_023313725.1. NCBI lineage: Eukaryota > Metazoa > Arthropoda > Chilopoda > Lithobiomorpha > Lithobiidae > Lithobius > Lithobius niger. Next base: position 9,943 of record JAHWFP010040991.1, read on the forward strand.
CGATGTGCGTGATTTTTAAGCGTCATTTTACATGTTAAGTCCCTTAGTTGTACATTAATTTCTTAATCATTTACGTGAATAATGATTAATGTCTTATTAATGAGGTCTTTACTCGTTATGTTTGATTAATTTGAATTTAAAAGGCTAAAATTCCCTAAATTCCCTCCCAAAATCTATTTATTTACTAACTTGGCTCACATATAGAGCGTATAATACATACGGACAATTTCTAAGGTAACACAAAATAATAGGTTCAAAATTTATCATGAATACAGGCAGACACCAGGACGGGATAAATTCCATTGCTATGCTTTGCACCACGCATGACTAAAAAAATTTATAATCCTGTTAGTTTAGGCTCACTTGTCAGTGCTAACCGAATGAAGTGAAATTTTTTTTACTACAAATCAGGAATCATACTGCAGCCATTTCCTAACTTGGCTTACTTGCTCATAGTTTTTAACTTCCGTTTTCACAAACTTACTATAATAAACATTGATTGGTTGCTAGAAAATAAACAAATAACTGGACAATAAAAAGCATTAGAGCTCCTATCCCCATACAAACAGCTGTGAAGGTGCACAAATTTGTCCTATAATTTGAACTCCAATTCCAGGGAACAAGGACTGTTTTTACTCAATGATTATGTCAGAAAGTGGACGCAGTTTGTGTTTGATATGTTTAATGTTTGTGTGCTTATATGCAGGTGTGTGCACATGTACACAAAATTTATGTATTATACGCACATTTTTTATATTTGTCTGTCTTTGTCGTTTTCTATTTTAAGTGTATTTCGTGTGAGTGGCTATATGTGGCTAAATTAACTAGTCAATATCTCTGAACATCAGTAGCAATTTGACTTCAGTTTAATTCTTAGGATTGCCACCATCAAGGTTTGCATAGAATAATGTTACATACGTTTCTATGTCGACCCCACTGATTTATGCAGGAATGCCAAGTTCCATCACCTGTGGTGATATACCACTACCGTCTGTTCGGCAAACTGTGCCAAACTTAAAAAACTCTCAAGCAAAGAACTATTTGCAACAAACCAGGTGTAACAGATTTACAAAAGTTTTAATACAACAAACCATACAACAAACCATGTTTATCCCCGTCTATATAAATTGCTATCAATCAATAATAAATTAATAATTACAAGCACTTAAGCATATAAAATACGGATATAAGCATTTAAAAAGCTCAGTGTTCTGAAGAAACAGATACAAGAAAAAAGACATGTAAGCCATCAGTGTCACACTAATATGTGTAAAAGAATCCCCAGCATCACAAAAAAAAACCAAGTTGGAGCTCTTTTACACGTATCAGTGCAACACTGATCGGTTACATGTTTTTTTCTTGTGTCTGTTCCTTAGAGCGTTGAGCTTTTTTAGGTTTACGCCCATATTTTATACGCTTAAGCGCTTATTAATTCTAATATCTGTTATCGTTTTTTTGCAGATATTCCTGGTAACTTATATAATAAGAATTTTGATAAGAGAAAATCGCGATATGAGATATGACATGATAAATCTGTCACATTAAAATAGTTTTAAAAGGTCATGGTCCTTTTCAATGCTTACGTTTTAAGCTATTTAAAATCGGGTCACTGGTTCGATCTCTGTGTGAAAGTAAAATTTCCCCTTGAATAAGAATAACAACGACAAGAATATTGTAGTCACATTATAATACCGTTCACAAGTCCTG